>CAKNYM010040097.1:24430-36333 GCA_932195095.1 Andricus curvator
CATTGTCGGGAGCCCTGCGCGTTCGATTGTTTTGAACCGCACTTCCTACAACTATGTTTGGTGTTGTCATTGTTGTTCCCACGAGCAGCTAGGGAAAAGGGTTAGTCCATCCTTGTAGAGCCCCGCGTGCAAGGATAAGGCTGATACTCTGAGAGGTCGCCCGGTATCTCAGAGTCACCGTTTGAGACACCACACCCAGGTGCCATTCAGCTTTCGGCACGGTTGTTACGCCTCCGCTTGGGGGTTATTCCTTCGGGACCATCCCTGGACAATTGTCCGCGACTGCTTATTAATTATTGTAACCATATTCAGCAGAAACCCTTGGTACAGGGACCCTCTATCCGCAACCCGAGGACGCGTCCGGTGGCTTTGTCATAGGCCCTTCGGTTCGAATCCCAAGGAATTAAAACCGAAAACCGATAATATAAAAATAAAAATAAAAAATAAAACCGATGAATATATATATATATATATATATATATTCGGAAATTTTTGAATTATGAAATTTTTTTTCTCGGTAAATTTGCACTTTCGGGAAAAATATGTCATCTCTATGTTTCGTAATAATATATTACAACTCTACTCAACAATATTACAACTTTGTTTATAACTGAGTTTTTCAATATGTTTACAAATTTCATGCGACTAATGTGTCTTTTAGGCAAAATCTAAAATGGGTTTTTTAATTTAAAAATGTTTACTATTCTTAATAAGGTTTATGGTTTTCAGGATTTTTTGCTGCCACTATTTTTCCCAGCGGTCACTATCCTGAGGGTCTATTGCTCGAACCTACTCGATCGTTATTGTGAATCGGTAGTGGTGTTCGTGCGGTAGACAGCTCGGCCAACTGGGCGGCGTCCCGTATTCTCTTTTCAGTTCGGTATCGATTTTCGTGCTTAAATTTTGAAATTAATACTCTTACTGATCCGGATTTCCAACCTCTTTCTCTCGGTCTGGTTTTCGCTCTCACTGGGAGAGGTTGTGAAAAATCCAAATTGTGACACAACACTCCTGCGTACTGCGCTTGCGCTTCACTGTGAATTCTAAAGTGAAAATTAACACTCCACTACAAACTGTTCTCAATTCTAATAAGTGAGCATATCACAGTGCCAAGTGTTCTGCATTTCACGAATTACTGTAAAGTGAATAAGTGATATTCCCGACTTGATCCTCTTCTGGCGTTGTGGAAAGTGACAAGTCAGATAACATATAGTATACCCCCAGCTGAGTGGGGATCAATCGTTCCGAGAATGACCGCGGACGTAGCTTCCGAATCCTACATCTGGGCAAGGTTTGGTTAATTTGATTCTGATAAATTAGCGTTAATGTCAGCCAAATTATATACAATTATTATTTATATAAAGATATTTGCAACTTTCGTTTCATGCAGTCGCAAAATTACAGCGTCATTTGTCATTCACGCCGCCTCTCACCATTTGATCGTTGAATAGTGCGTGGCCGCGAGGTTAATTTAATAAAAGGACACATAGGATCGCCAGAAGATCAGACCTCCCCGGACTTCGGCACGAGTCACATCTTACTGGCTTCTTTGCTTCAAGCCTTGCCGAAGCGAAGAACCCCAAGCCCAGACTCCCAGATCTCCCTGGTTTCCCCCGAAGTCACCTTCCCCAGAACTGGACTCTCCATCCCACTTGCTGCTCCTTGCACGTATACATTTCCCATAGCCTCTGAACTTTTAAGAAATTATAATAACGCACGAAATCCTAATGTAACCTTTCTATTGTAAAAAAATTGGTCTCAGCCTTTTTATTTGACTTCGTAAACTGACAATACGTTACTCTCTTGCTGTCCCACGCCAGTCCTTCTTTACACTGGAACCTGGATTAGTTATAATTCGGGATTGGCCTGCAATTGGCCTTGAAGCTATTTCCAGGGCCTCCAAATGTAAACAGTCAGGGCCGTGTGAACCATTTCCTAATATTACGCAATATATGCGCGTGAGTAATCGCTCACTACCCCTTTATCCCATGCTCGATTCGATACGCGGAACATAATCCCTAAAAAAAAATTACTACTTCCTAAAATTATTCAGTTCCCGGTATACCATTATACCATTAAGCCATTTCCCTTTCAGGGTAGGCGTGACACTACCCGATTCGGGTAGTGTTTCTAGGTGTATAGTTTCTTGTAGTAAATAACTACAATTTGGGCTCACCACACCCACGATGTGCCAACAGCACGCAGTATTCTCGAATGGTCACCCATCCAAGTACTAACTGCGCCCAACGCTGCTTAACTTCAGTGATCTGACGAGAACTGGTTTTTTCAGCGTGGTTTGGCCGTTAGCTAGATGTATACCATTAAGCCATTTCCCTTTCGGGGTAGGCGTGACACTACCCGATTCGGGTAGTGTTTCTAGGTTGATAACTTGTAGTAAATAACTACAAGTGTGGGCTCACCACACCCACGATGTGCCAACAGCACTCAGTTTTCTCGAATGGTCACCCATCCAAGTGCTAACCGCGCCCAACGCTGCTTAACTTCAGTGATCTGACGAGAACTGGTTTTTTCAGCGTGGTATGGCTGTTGGTATGGTTGTATTGTTGTTGTTGTATGTAATTCATTAATATTGTATGAAAGGGGCCAAGGATGAAATCGATGGGCTGAGGATCAGCCACAGTTTGACTCATGCAAAATGCACCCTAGTTTACTTCAATTAAATACTTTATCATTATCCATTGACAAAACTTTATTTTTTATCGATATTAAACAAACTAACCTAACCAATAAAATAACTTTCATTTTGAGATGAAACAAAACTGCCCCAAAACTTCGATAGTAAAAATCAACATCTAACTAAAGGCCGAATAACATAAACATTCCGACTCCAAGCTGAAAGCATCCAGATTTTAATGAATTTAGCATCTGATCATTTAAGTGACAGCTCATTTTGAACTATAAACAGTGGTTTGAATTCTAAATGATATGTCAAGTATCCATTCGAAATTGATAATTTTTTGTAAATATTTGCATCAAAAATTAGTTGCTACTTCTTGTTTGCTTAAATTGAAGCTTGCCTTATATTAATAATACAAAAACATATGCCCTCTACATTAATGACATGTACGATCGAAATTATATATGCCTTATTGCGCAGATAACAAATAACATAATAAAAACGAATCTTTTTCTTTTCTATACAATAAGAGATACATCAATTTTACTGTGCGATATTAAAGTTTAAAAAAAGTTCTGACGAAGGAAATTTTCACAAAAATTTAATGATTTCTATAATTTCACACCATATACATCATTATTCTGGATTATAGGTAGCTAAAGCAACTACAAGGTCATGATTCCTCTCCTAGGACACACTAGTTTATATTTTATAGACGTCTCATGTCCTGACGATACCCTTAAACATTAGATGTCCAGAGGAAAGTAATCAGACCGACACTTGCGTCCCAGAAATATGTTAAGAATGTCCCAATGACGAATTATGTTCCTGACCACTAGGATGATTGAAAGAAAAAACAGTAATACGTATTTATTTAACACTACACTATTTGTAGCGAACAATAAAGAAAAATTTAGGATTTGACCATTCTCGTATTACAGTATCTATTCTAATTTTCTAAAAATTAAATCACCGTTTGTTAAAATAGTGACTTAATCTTAACAAAATAAAACTTGTCATTATGAACCAACTCGCCGGGATGGACGCCAACACCCGATATCGTTCATCTGAAACATAAAAAAATGTATGTTAAATGATTGCCAATATTATCATTATTATAAATTAAGAATAAAGATCCTATATTTAATTTATCTTTATGAAACTGATCAAAGACGGTGGGAACAAATTTTTACACTATGTTGATTTGGAACTACTGTTGACTAACTTTTTTTGTTCTTAGTAGAATTTTGTTATCGTACCTATACACTCAATCTTCCCTGTGAGTTTCTGCTAAGACCCATACTAAATTTTGGATCCTTTCATTCGTAAATTTCCCTACTCTTTTGAATCCCTGAATACGTTCTAGTTATGAACCTGTCAAAAAAATAACCTCCCTGAGTGAAGAACGAGTGTCTCTAATAAACCCTTAGAGCCTACGCATTTGGAATCCTAAATAAACCCGTAATGAAATTCTTTAAGACCCATATCCATGTGAACCTATAATTCCTGAATTACACCATTCTCAGCTAAGCCCCGATCCCACATTTTGATCATCACAAACCCATCCAATTCTACTACCTACTGGAAGAAAATGGATAGACATCGTATAACTTTCAATCATTTCCCACCTCTAAGATAGAAAGGGATAAGGAAAACTCTTGATTTTTAAAATTTTTTAATAGCATTTTCCCTCTTTTCTGGCCCAGCCTATCCACGTCAATTTTTTTTTCTCTTTGTTAATCCAGAACATTTCACACCTATCACTTTTAATGCTCTTTTCTCTGCCTATCCCTATTCTATTCCCATATAACTTTTTCTTTCTCTTTGTCAATGCAAATTTGATCCCCTTTTCTCTATATTATTATGTCCCTGATCTATGTACGTCTTCGATTTAATTAATTAAATTAACCAAAGTAATTATTTGTAATTAGAGTTACCAAATTCCGTAGTGTCATTTTCTAACCTATGATAGCGCTATGTTTTTCTAGTGAAGGATCCTTATGATAAAGAAGTATGGGTAAGTATAGGATCCAGTAATTTTTTCGCGAAAAATTATTGAATTTCCAATACTTATTCGCGTAAAAAGTATTATATCCAATACTTACCAATATTTCTTTTTCATAACGGGACTTTTGAACTATAAACTAATTGGAAATATTCAGAAGATCTAAGTTAGATGTATGTCCCTACATGGGTACATCTATGTAAAAAGGTCAAAAAGACCCTTAGGGGCGGTTCTACTTTAACCCTTTATCGGCCAGTGGGACACATACGTCCCACCTGCTTTGAAAACTTGTAACTCCCATACAAATAAACGTATCGTCTTTGTTAAGGTCTCATTTTGAAGATGAAGGATGCACCCAATCATGAAAAATTTGGCAAACACGAGGGTTCACTTATCCAGTTTTACACCCCGACAAAATGTGTGAAAATTGCGACAAAATTAGAAATAAGCATAAATTCCAGGAAATTTTTTTTTCTGGGTCGCAATTTCATATGTATGCTTTGAAATCACATCAAAAATTTGTAGCAAAAAGGTGCGGACCAAAAACCACCCCTAACAGTAAATAAAAATCTAAAACCACCGCTAGCAGTGATGATACGTCCAAGAATGCACTTTCATTGTAGTTCAGTTCATATATATTTTTGGAAACATACAAAATATGAATCATCAATATCCGAATCAAAAACTACCCTTAACAGTTATATAACATAAAAAAACCACCCCTAGTTGTGGTAATGCACCTGAAAATGTACTTTTATTGATGTTCAGTATACATATTTTTTCCTGGAAACACATGAAAACATTGTGGCAAACATATCCAAATTGAAAACTACCCCTAACAGTGGTAAAACAGATGATGATCCTTCAGTTCCTTAGAATATATTCACGTATTCCAGGATACCCATATTCAGATTTGGATTAGGATAGCATAACAGAAAATGAGATTATAATATTTTAAAATATTTTCAAGCGATTGGGGTGGTTTTTCGATTTGGGGGTAGTTTCTGAGGGTGGAAAAATTCTGGAATAATTTTATTTCTCACACTGGGTACTCATGAGTTCAGATTTACCATCTATCGATTTTACCGAACCCTCAGAAAAAACTCGGCCTTTAAAGGGTTAAGAGATATTCGCAATCTTCTTAGTCAGGGTCAAGATTTTCATATTGGGGTTTGCATGGGAGATAATACGAGGAACTATGTTAAATATATTACCACTATACTCATATCCCGGAAGCAAACGAAAGTGGGTATATTTAATCTTCGAAGAAAAAATATAACACGCGCGCTAATGGCGCTAGCCAACTTTAGATCCGTTTTTCCTGAAAATAAGTTTGTGGAAGTTCTCCCAGTGGGCTCGCAAGTCTAAAGTTGTCCTATAAACGCCTTTTGGCGGACGTCTTGAGGACGTCCTGAGGACCTTTTAAATACATGAAAAGATTCAAAGGATGTCCTGAAGACGTCAAGTTACATGACATGGAGTTACATTCTAAGGACGTCTTTCGGATGTCCCAGTGCCAACTGGGCTACCTTCGAAATGGTCCCATTTTTCGGATATACCTTACTATACGTAACTCTATACCGACCCTCTCTATAGACCTCTTTTTCCATTGGTGAAGTTCATTGACACAAAAATGAGTAGTCCTGAAAATATTTATGCTCAAATATTATGTTTAAGTGATGAACCTTTAAGCTTTCCGGGAGTCAATCGAAGCCATCGATAGGCAGCACTGGTAGGATGCTGCGTCTTTACAGACACATCTATTAATGAGCAGGTTCTCCCGACATCCTGCTATGCCTTTACTTGTATCGTAGGACTCCAGTAGGTCGTCCCTCAGTCGATCGGTCCACTCAAAAGTATTGAAATTTTTCCGGTCCATCGTATTGACTCTGTCTTGATTGGCTCCCCCAACTCTAGGGAAGTCGGCGTTTTTGTCCGACCCATTGTCTGGAGCCCTGCGCGATCGAAAGGGGCGGGGGGAGTTCATGTTCGTTACGCTCTGCTATATTTCTGATCTGGTATTTTTGACCCGATTATGTAACATTTTTAACTGCATGTATTTCTAAAAAGCAAAGAGCGAGAAAAAGGTTCATATTTACATGTGCGTAGAAGTGAACGACTTTGGCCCGTTACTTAAAATCCGTCGGAAAATTGAATAATGCTCAAAATTAACAAACTGGCGAAGATTTTATTGAAAAAATAAAAAGTCGATTTTCACAAAAAATACAAAATTATAATTTTTGAATTTTTCTCGTAAACGATGCAAGATATCAAAAAAGAGCGAGAGGCATTTTTGGTTAATTTGAACTTTCTTCTCCGAAGGATTTCGAAAGAGGACTGTAAAACTCACTAAAGTTCGAATAAAATTGTATTATCTAAACCAGATCGAAAACTTGAATTTGAAGGAAAAAATGTGTGTGTTTGTTTAAATAGAAGTCAAAATTCAAATATTTGTAACTTCGTGCTATTTTTTTTCTTTAATCAAATAAATGCATGTCGCTTAATTTTTTAATTTTATTTAGAAAACGTCTATAATGTTTTTGAACATAACACAAAATATGTTACGTAACGTGGGGAGGGGGGTCTGAGGTAAGTTGTAGGTTCAAACGTATTAACCTTTATACGATCCTTTATAGGTTCCTATGTCACTTCTTATACTTTTTGAAATTGTTCAGCACATATAATATAATATCTTGTTTACGGACATTTGTCCCTTGGCCTACAGAAAATTGCCCGAGCAGACCTCCAGAGCCCCCGATCAGGCCTCCACGGCCTCTTCAGCAGGTCTTCAGAGCCTCCCGAGAAGGCCTCCAGACCCTAACAAGCAGGTCTATAGGTCCTTCCAAGCAGGTCTCACAAGCCGGTTAAGCAGGCCTACAGGACCTTCCAAGCAGGTCTCCAGAGCCTCCTGAGATGGCCTCTAGAGATGGCTGCCAGGGTCCTCCGAGAAGACTTCCAGAGACTCCAGAGATGACCTCCAGAGACTCTAGAGGTGACCTCCAGGGTTTTATTAGGCCTTCAGAGCCTCCCAAGCTGGAATGATAAGCCTCCTGAGCAAGCCTTAAGCCTTCGCCTCCAGCGAAGGCCTCCAGTACAATTAATGGACGACCATAATATTTTAACCAAATTATTTAGCCTGATTGAATAAAGTATAAATATTAATTGTTGGCCATATCGATTTACGAGTATATTATTCAATACATTTATTTCCAATCTGCACCAATGGAAGGTAGAGTAACATATTTTATTATTATTCCCATGAATATACAAAATTATTCCAAATCAATCTATACAGCCTCATCTAAAATGAAATATTAATTCATTTTTGCTTCCTCATAGAGGGAGGTTTGTAATGACCTAAATATATAATATACTTTTTTGACATATTTTGATATAATTCGACCCCAGGAGCTCGAAAATAAAGTTTTTAAAAAATGTCCGTGTGTGTGTGTAACTTTTTTCTGTTCACCATATCTCGAAAAGTAAAAGAGCTATGAGCATGAGGTAAATTGGCAATTAGCAGAAATAGAAACTATAGAAATTGCTATTTGATTAAATGATCTTATGTAAAATACGTATTAGGAAAAATAGAATTTGTGGAACATTCATGCGCCTCGTTACCGTCGGATCGGTTTTTTAAAATTGGATTGGCCCGTTTATCGCTTGTTGAAAAACTGATGTTCAACGCGCGCTACGTCCGATCGTTTTTTTCGATTCGATTGCCCCATTCATCGGCTGCCGAAAAACAGAAATTTGATTGCAGATTGTAGATCCAGAGAAACAGGAGCATAATACAATATATGGGCCATTCACAAAATACGTGATACATTTTTCAGGAACCTTAAACAACCCCCCCCCCCCCTGCGTGATGCTTTTTCCATTGCACTTAGCATAGAGAATGATACTTTGAAAGACCCCCCCCCTTAAAATATCACGTATTTTGTAAATTACCCCATATATCGCTGATCGCAATATGGCAATTTTGCAGTTAATACTATGCGATTAATATTGGCCAACCATATCACGGTAGTGAGAGGTGGCCATAGGTGTGATTTACCGCGTTTTTACTGGGTACTGGAGTCATTTCCATAGATGGCAGTAGCTCCCACCGGACGCGTCCTCGTCCTCCTCCCGTCCTCCGTCCGCAACCTTATCCATGGTCACGGGGCTGTTAATGTCGTTCCTATGAGTCACGGGGCTGCAAGGGTGAATAAACCCTTCGGGGGTGCTAAACTTCGGGGTAGCTAAACATAATTTGGATGGAAACATGACGACACACTGGCGATGCGCTCATAGTATTGAGTAGACGGATAGACTCAAGGATGACTTGCTGGACTACTACGATGCCCGTGTTATCCCTGTTCATAGCGGCTTCATGGCACGCATGCACAATCTGTGGTGCCAGAAGCACCCAGAGCTCCCGCCCGTTTCGCAACGGTCGTTGCGAAATCGCGCTCCTGACCTCTCGCGAACTGGATATGAACGCAAAGCGATTCCCTAACCGCTGGAAGAACAAGCCGCAGTTGAACAGGATGAAGCGACATTAAGACCAATAGCAGAAAACAGGCATCCCTGAGAGATTATGCCTATTTCAGGAAAAGAAGGAAAATTAACATCCAGGTTCCTCCTAAGCCCCAAAAACTGGCTGAAATGGATGCCGCCCTCTGTGTCGAGCCATCGGTGGAGTCCGACCTCTGGACCATCAATTGTTCAATTTATGATGCGACGAGAGCTTTGGCTGATTCAAATCTAAGGCTAAAACCGACGATGGACACAAAGACTAAAAAGACGATTGCATCGACGGAACAAGAAGATTGGCCTGGCAAGACAGAATGCGTCCCATGTTCAGTGGGTGATTGACTACATAACATCTGGTAGACCGTGCACGGAAAGGGTTCGAAAGTTCGCCCGAGAATTGAGGATCTACCATCACACACTGAACAAGTCAAAGCTGCTGACACTCATCAGCACATTGTTAACAAAATACGGATGTTATCTGACGCAATAACATCTAAGGAGGAACGTCCATCAATCACTGCCGAAGAGGTGAAGGAAGCACTGAGGGGACGAAGAAATTCTTCGCTGCAGCAGCGGATGGTATCAAGAACTTCTGGTGGAAGAAGTTTACTTCGACGCACCAACATCTGGCCCACATCTTCAACTTATATTTAAAGTCGGAAGCGCCCGTTGTGCAATGGCTGGTGTTAGGGCCCATATAGTATCAATGAATAAAGAATAAGGTTTAACAATCTTCTATTGGCTTTCTTTTCAAATTACAGAAATCCATTATCTTTTGAATATGCGAGACATGTATGAAATATTGAAATTCCTGCAATAAATAATATGCACAAAAAACGCTAACACTCAAAATCTCTAAATCTAAATGAGTAAGAGGTTACCAATCAAATAGAGCAAGTCGCAAAAATTAATTTTATATTTCTGCTATTCATTTGTGAAAAAACTACTAGTTTTCAGTAAAGTTATGTAAATTTAAAATAAATACAGTAAAAAAAAATAAATAAGTAACAATTTTACTGCTACTGTTAATTTCACACTACTCCATGAATACGCACTTACCAATTCAGATTAGAGTGTATGGTAAAAAAAATGTGTTTCTCAACAAAATAATACAAAAATAGAAATAAATATAAAAGAAATATTATTGAGTTATGGCTAGAATTGTTGTATTATAAAGTTCCAGTCACTTCTGAAAACAATAGGTACAAAAATTCGGAGCATATTCATTTAAGCTTTAAAAAAATCTTCACTTGGTAGACATATTTAAATTTTTTGCACTACAGTACCCTCCCACCTATCGAGAAATTCTGGGACTGGGATTCGCGTTACGTGGGTTCCACCACCACATTGAAAATCTTCCTCACCTTCCCTGCCGATGAAACGGCACTGTAACGGCACTGACGAACGGCACTGGGCCGCCAGTGCCGTTTCAGTGACTGTGCTGATTTCGGCAACTAAAGAGCACTTTGAGTGATGTGACTGTCATATAATGGTCCTATTGTATTCGTCACGTAGCGGGCGGGCAGAGTGATTTACAGTAGTTGGCCGCTACTAACCCGAATCCCCCTTTGAAATTTTCTTTAAATTATTAACACTTTTTTTATTCATGAATTTTCTTATTATATATATTTTATAATTATAAATTATATACTAATATACTATTCTAGAGTTGAATAAAAAAATGTTGGCTGTTTTGGTGTATCTCATTCCATCAACGAGATGATACATGATATTCATTCCAATTTTAAACTCATAAAAAAAGCTAAGATATCTGAAATTATCGAAACCCGTAGATTCTGAATTTCTAACTTTCGCAGAGGTAATTTCAAAGTTTCAGAAATTTTATTTTTAAACCCTTTCAGCTGGTCTACTTGGTAGCCTAGTCGCAGGTATAAAGGGAACTTCTGCAGGCATTTAATACTGGAATCTGAGTAGCTTTAAACGAGCAGCACTGAAATGGCACTGGGCAGTGCCGTTCGCGTGCTGTTTCAGTGCAGTTCAATCGGCAGAGTTGTACAATCTCCTCATATCTGATAGATGCGTCTTAAAAAGGCTGATATCAAATTGAAAAAAGTTTAAAAAACCGATTCAATCTAAGGCAGATTGAATGTCGGATTTTTGACATTCGAAGGCTGGACGATCGCATCGAAAAAAACCGATCAGACAGGTAGAACGCTTCGAATGTCGAATTTCGAAATGCGCCACACGGGTCGATTTATTAAAAAAAAAGGATTCGACGTAGCGCAATTCGAATTATCGGGTTTTCGGCATTTGATGCACGGGCGAATCGAATCGAAAAAACCGATCCAGGGTGGCCATTATTTTTTTTATTTTCCTCTCCCGGTTTTCTCCCGGTAGAAATTCAGGATTTCTCCCGGTTAAAAAAAAATATATACTGTTGTTGCGAAACGTGCAGTTTTTTCACATATGATCAATTGCGGAAATCGATGAGCATCGGCAAACCGATTTACGATAAATGCATTGATTTTCAATCATATAATAAGCAGGATAAGAAAAATTGAATGCCTAATAAAGGAAAATGCAAAGATGTTTTATTATATACATATTATATACATATGTTTTAAGGAAACATGAAATTATCGAAACAAGTTTAGTTAACATTTTATATTATTTTATTTTTATATTTAGGAATATAACTTATTATCGATAGGGAGCCCTATAAACGTAAAATCACAGATTGTTACAACTTCAACTAACTTTAAAGCTTATAGATTCAGGTAA
>CAKNYM010040099.1:0-63278 GCA_932195095.1 Andricus curvator
AGGCAGAGATAATTCCATCGAGAATCACTTACTTTAGGTCGATAAAACATATGATTCAACATATCAATTTTTGAAGAAAAGATGGAAGTTTTAAACCCAAATGAACCAGAAATAAAACAAAGCAAAAGCTAAAAACAGACCTGGCTTTGATTTATCTAAAAAAATTAAGCTTGTAACTATTCAGATGGAATTGATCTAATTTGTAATTTTTGTAGTTAAATAAAAATCAAGAGCTAAAAGCAGCTCAAGTTAATTCAACCTTAGAGAAATTGAAAGCTTATGTTTTAATTCAACTTACGCAATAGAGTAAGACTTTAATTTTTGAAGGTAAACAAAAACGAAAAATAACTCAAGCTGCTAATTAAATAAACCGAAGGGCTAAATGCAGCTCATGTTTAAATTTTATTTATGTGGTGGGGATATTCTGAGGAAACATGGTTGAGCTCAACAACATCATTCCGCACTTTGATTTTAGATTCGAATTTTCCGACTTTTAAAATAATTTTTAAATTTTCAGCTGGCAATGTTTCTGGCCAAATAAAAATGTCACTGTCGAAAGTTAAACCGAAATTTCTTATAAACATTTGAGAAACTTTTTCCTCATTTTACAGATCAAGCAGATTAAAAGTTGATTTTTTAGAATTACGAGTAAACGGTAACGTGACAGGTGTGAAAAACGGCTGTAGTTCTATCTCACCGCTGCCACCATCAGCTTGTTACGTGTGAGATAATAATTTTTATTATGAAAAACCTATAAAAGAGCTCTAACTACTATAATGTACTGGAGGTTCAAGCTGCCAAATTAATTTTATTAATTTGTTCAATTTTGTGGGATCGTGATTACCATCTTATTAATTCAGGATGTTCCTTTTTCGGCTGCCCTGTTACCGTTAAATCTTAATAATAAAAGTGTGTTCTTTTGAATAACTGACGCACTGACTCTAGTTTTAATTTTAATTTATTCAAATTAAAATAAAATAGAAAACAGATGGTAAATTTCCAAAGGAATCAAGAAAACTTAAGTGATTTCATATTCGACTTACCCTTACTTATAGCTACCACCACACTTCATTCGCCAGAGAGAAGGAAGGAGCGGGCAAAGGATTAGACTTCTCGTTTTTGGGATAGGATGTAACTTGTCAGATGCACACCGCTCCCTGTACCGTTGCACTTCGTAGAGAACTGCACTTGGCCCATTCTCCGTTTCTATTCTGGGTGCACTAAGCTGATTTGCACAATCGACACATCCTTCACGGTAGGAAACGATCTCTGCTGGTTGTGAATTTAAATTGCTAGCTATCTGTACGTCGTTATGTCACTTAAACTCGCGTTCTATCTTCCGTCGACTAAAGATCTGAAAGTGTTTCACGTCCGTTCGTAGATCTGTCTAGATGAGTCAATTAAATTTGTTAAATTAGGTCCGATGATGCCGTCATTCGATGCCGTCTCGGTTCGTCCGAATTTGATAGGAACGTAGGACATCTAATAAAAAAAAGGGTTCGGGTCGGTGGTGCCGTTTGAAAACATTCCTGGCCAATGACTAATTTCAATTAATAATGACGTCGCGGCCCAGCTCAGTTATGCGTCGAGTGCAGACAGGCAAGAGAAAACGTGTTTTTTCCGGACTACTTAGTACTTCTAGTCGGTACAAGAAGTAGTAAAATACTGCTTTGAGAATTTTGAGTATGACGGACTCGAAGGTACGAATGGATAGGTTAGGTAGGGAATTTTTGCAAGCATTGTTAATTTTGATTGGATGGTCGTTTTCAAACGACAATTTGGAAATTAACCATGGAAGGAAGCTATATTGTGAATCACTGACTTCTAAAAAATGCTGACTGTCATAAAGTTACTTAGAAACACGTTTGATTCCTTCAATTAGATATTTTTAAATTATAATTTGAATTTGTTTGACTATTGGCTAATACCAATTTAGTTTATTTATATTATAAATTTTATTATTATACAATCAAGTATTTATATGAGCATTTTCCCCAATCATCAGGAACTGAACAATTACTGTTGGGGATAAGACGACTTCTTCAACAAAATGGTAATTTAGTTGAGTCGGTCAGATCAGCGACCCCTCCACAGCAGACCATGCACTACAATGTACTTGCCGATTTGTCGCATAACGTCTCGAAGTTTGATGGACTCAAAGGACCATT
This sequence comes from Andricus curvator, assembly GCA_932195095.1. Classification (NCBI taxonomy): domain Eukaryota; kingdom Metazoa; phylum Arthropoda; class Insecta; order Hymenoptera; family Cynipidae; genus Andricus; species Andricus curvator. The sequence continues at coordinate 2,169 of CAKNYM010040099.1, forward strand.
AGAGGCTCCCGCATGGATCAAACAATTAGAATCTTCTGCGACATTACATCACTGGCCAGATGGGATAATCTTTGAAACCGCAAGAGCCAATCTTGTCAAAGCTACAAAAGAGTGGTACCTTTCTAAGATAGACACGATTAAGGATTGGGCGTCTTTCAAGGCAGCTTTTAAAGCTACATTTCAAGTTGAAAAAACCTTAACGCAAAAATGGAAGGAAATGGAGCAGAGAACTCAACAGTTCGGAGAAGACACTCGCGAATATTTTTTTTAATAAAGCCAATTCATGCCAACAGTTAGGCCTGGATATCGATGCAATAAAAACTCAAATAGCTCTAGATCTATATCTAGATGATCTTTTACACAATATAATCAAGTACGAGTCTACTGAAGCAGCGAGAAAGCAGCGAATTTCCTCGAGACGAGAAACGATGTCAGCGAAAGAATTCACAGTCAAGCGCGAAATTAAGTGTTTTAAATGTGACGAATTGAGGCACCTCGCTAGAGAGTGTACAAAGCCCAAGAAATCCGAGTCAGGCGAATTCAATGTTATCTCTACGATTACTGATCCGACGGAAAAGAAATATAAGAAGACGGCTTTAATTAACGATGTTTTAATTGCTGCTCTCATTGATAATGGATCTTCGGTTTTGCACAATGGAAGCGTCAGTGATGTTGTCCAATAATTTTGAGTTTATTAAATGTCCAAATAAACTTGTGGGTTTCGGAAACTCATATACGACGACGCAATCACCTGGAATAATTAGAGCGAATTTAAAAATCGACGATTGTACTGCGGAATGTATTTGTTTCAGAATCCTGCCGGATGACTCATTACGCTATGATGTAATTATTGGTCGGTCATTTACGGAACTACCTCACGTTGCTTTTTACAAAATCGATGACACTTTAAAGTATTGTCATGAAAATAATTTTCCATTTCATCAAGAACCAGCGATTGACACTGAGATGAAGAAGTTCGACATACCGCGAATGAATCTGCTAATCTTTAACCTGGAACAATTAATTTTATTAGAGTTCTAGTTGAAGATTCTGAATTAATTTTACCATACGAAAAAGAAAGTAGATAAGAATTTAAATTAGCTAAAGGAAGCGCACTTCCTGGATCAATTCTGTCTGTGGAAGAACTTCCAAAAATGGAACCTAGATTCGAACTGGTTTTAAAGTCGGAAATAAATTCTCATGAAAGACTTTCGCGTAAACAAAGAAATGACTTAGTTTAAATTTTAAATAATAAGTGCAGAGTCATTTCTAAAGACTTGTCTCAATTAGGACGCACTGATTCAATAAAAATGGATATTCAGTTAAAACCGGGAACTGAACCATTTTCTTCTAGACCGTTTAATTCAAGTTCTCCGGAACGTCAAACTATGCGAAAACTAATCGGAGAATACAAAAAGATAAATTTTTCGCGACTCTAGACCTTGCACAAGGTTATTTACAAATTCCTCTAACCGAAAACGCGAAAGAAAAGACAGCTTTTATTATCCAAGATGAGACTGGGCAATTTAATAGGGCGATATTTGGATTAATGAATGCGCCATTTTGCTTCTCCAAATTAATTAAGAAAATTTTTGGTCCAAATCATAACAAATTGGCTTCAACTTATTTCGATGACATTTCAGTTCATGCTAAATCATGGGAAGACTGCTTCTTAAAGTTAAGTAAGGTTCTAGATCTTTTAATTGATGCTGGATGACTCTTAATATAAAGAAGTGTAAATTTGGCATGCTTAAAGTAGAGTATTTCGGGTATGTAATCGGAAAAGATGGGATTGAACCTGGAGCAAAAAAAACATTCGAGCAATAGCTGAATTTCCAACTCCCGAAAATGTACACGATGTCAGAAGGTTCATCGGATTAGCCAGTTTTTCTAGAAGGTTTATTCAAAAATTCACGTATCATGTTGATCCTCTCGTTGAACTACTAAAAGATGGCACTAAATTTGTCTGGGGCAAAGCTCAAAAAGTAGCCTTTGAAAACATTAAACATTTAATGTCGTCTCTTACGATTCTAGGACTATACAATCCGCAAGCAAAGCGAATAGAATTGCACACAGATGCATCAGCCGTAGGCTTAGGTGCGATGTTATTTCAAAAGAATGAAGAGGCAAATCTTAAACTCATTTATGCTATCAGTCGAAGAACGTCTATTCCAGAAAAGTTGTATCATTTCCGTAAATTGGTACTCCTAGCAGTTGTATGGGCAGCAATGCGTTTGAGATCTCTTCTGATTGGTCTACATTTCGATATTTTCACCGACTTCCAAGCGTTGGTGTATATTAATAAATCGAAAACTACAAACTCTCAAATTTTTCGATGGTTAGGCGCACTTGCTGATTTCGATTTTGACATGCATCATCGCCAGGGAAATAAAATGCAGCACGTTGATACATTATGAAGAGCAACAGTAGGAGAGGCCGAATCTCTTGATGTGCCAGCTACGATTTTTAATGTATTCATTCGTGAAGATGAAATCTTGATGTCCCAACGAATCGACAAAAAACTTTCACGTAAAATTAAAATTCTATCGAAGGCGGTACACGAAAGAACTCGAGCTAAAAAGGACGAAGTTCAACATTATTTACTGCGCGATGAGGTATTGTACAAATTTGATCCAGTTGATAGAAACAAACAATTGTATGTTGTTCCGGCTGCTATGCGTAAAGCATTACTCATAAAAATCACGAATTTTCAAGTCACCACGGTGTAGACAGGACAGTGGCTAGAATTAAGGAAAACTACTCCTTCCCGGGAATGTGTAGATACGTCAAAATGCACATAGCTTCGTGTATAGAGTGTTTACTTGCTAACAAAATAGTTGGGGAACAGGCGAGCGAATTACACTTCATTCCACTGGGCAAAAGACCGTTTGAAGTAGTTAATAAGGATCATCTTGGTCCTTTTGTAACGAGCACTCGAGGTAACAAGTATAGCATAGCCGTTATTTGTAATCTAACGAAGTTTTGGCAGTTGTACGCAGTCAGAGACACAAAAGCATCTACATCGAGGAATTTGTCCATAGATTTTGTTCGCCTCAACGAATAATAATTTCAGATAGGGGCACGAGTTTTTCCTCGAATGTTTTTGAAGACTTTTGTAAAAGATATGCGATAAAATATATTTCAAATTTAAGTAGACATCTGCAGGCTAACGAACAAATCGAGCGACTAAATCAAACAATCTTACCAGCAATGCAATTAAATCTATTAGATAACGAAGATCTTAGATGGGGCCAGGATTTAAAGAAACTTTGAAGAAATGTACTCTGTAAATCTACCGGATGAGCTCCATTCGTAGCTTTGTACGGTTACATGCCAAGATTTCAAGGTCAGACTAGGTTGTTAATCGCATAACAAGAGTGTAAAGTTTGGGATCGGTGATATTGTTTTTATCAAAACTGAGCCAGTGTCATCGGGAGAGTCCAATAAGTTTAAGCCTCGTAAAAAAGGACCAATGGTCATTGTAGCCAAATTCTCGTCGGATACCTATGAGATTCAGAATTTAAATTCCAAAGGTGATTCCTCTAAGAAAACTGCGCATGTCAGTCAAATTAACAATTGGCAGCCGAGCCAGGTGGAAGAATCTTGCTATGAAGATTCTCTAGATGATAGCGAACACGACGATAATATTGGAGAAGCGAACAAGTCCGCAAAAGAAAATTCCGATATCGAAGTTGAACGGGATGATCGTGTTTAAGTTGCAGCCAACTGAGAACCAAACCAGGAGTCTGCACTTGCAAATCAGTCTAATATAGTTTTCAGACCTTTAAGAGAGCGACGTCGACCCAAAAGATTGGATGATATTGTTTATGATTAAAGAGCGTCGGTATATGTTAAATTGTGTGTTAATTCTAATTTTTTTTGTTCTTGAAAAAAGCTTAAAAAAAAAGCTTATGCTTGAGGACAGGCATCTTGTAAGGATGGCCAAATAATATAAATGTTATCATTATACAGTCAAGTATGTATAAGAAGAACCCGTTGTTAGATTATACTAGTTCGCTACTGATCGCTGGTAGAAACATAATTATAAATTATTATATTATTATTATAAATATACATTATTATTAACTCAGAGTTCCATGTTTCCTCGAACTAGTGAAATCCCACAACCATCCTGAAACTATACTTGGTTAAACTATTTTAAATTTATAACATATATTTCAGTAGTTTATAACTATCTATTATCTTCAGTTGATAATCTTGAAAATATTTCGTAATAGTAAGAAATTGTTAATTAGGCAACGTGCCACTTACAGGCCGAGTGTCACATACTATTTTTTATTACGCCAGTCAATCATAAGTACAAATATGTTGCATAGAGTCCTAATCTAAAAAGCCGAGAGGGTCCAGAGACGGAGTCCGGTAATGTGCGTGCGGTAAAAAGATGATACTTAAATACCTTCAGTACCCTTATTACCCCAAATAAATATCATAAATACCATAAATACCCTAAGAAAACATGTTACGGCCTATGCTAAACATTGCTATTTTAGGTATCGTTCGCACTACCTAAAATCGCACTTATGATGGCGATGTGATAAAAATATGTTTCCCGGCTTAACTACAATAGCCGTATATCCAGCCCCATTTCCGGGAATAACCTTAACTATTCCGATCCAATCGGTGACGCATGCTCAGTTCCGCTTCATTACTCCTTTGAGAGTAATGAAGCGGAAGTGAGCATGAGTGACCGATTGGTTAGGAATAGGTGAGGTTATCTTCGCAAATCGGGCTAGATATACGGCTATTGTACATAAGTAGGAAAAAAAGTATCGTATGCTTCTCCGGAGGACGCGCACGTTCACCTCGTGTGATAATATACTATATTGTGAAGGGCTAATTATTATAGGTCAGACAAGCTGTCGAAATAATACGTTTATTTACATAAAATTTGAATTAAAAAAAAAAATTTATCAATTTTCAATTTTTGATATATATTTGAATATCACATATGTATTTTCATCAATTCGTTAGTTAGTTCTGCATATATAAAGAAATTGGTGACTGTAAGAATGCTTTTTTCATATATTTTACGCATAAATTAATTTTTTTCCATTTTCAAAACGCTTGAGAAGCTGAAAGATATTAATCGATTAAAAAAAATTTAACGGCATATTCAGTCATTTCAGCCCATGGATTGTGGGGTACAAGACCATGCTTTGCTGAATATGTCATATGAGGCACACTGCTTTTATCAGATCACTTGATTGCATTACAAAAATGCGTTCGTGATGGATGATATCTAAAAAAATTATATATAATATATATTATATATAATATAAATATAAAAAATAAATATATAAAATGTATGATTATAATACCGAAGGTGTTCTTGCTTTGAGGTTGCGGTAGGGCTTGAGCTTTCCTCTCATGAATTTAAAGGCTATGTTTGCTATATCATTGCTACTGACAGGATTTCCCATGCCAGAAAGGCAGAGAACGTAGAGGAAAGGGACTAAGAGGAGCACCAAAAACCCATTTACCACGGAGGAGTTCCTTAATCTGTATAGTCTTTGTTGCCTCTCGAGGATCGTCAGGGCGCCCATGGTGCCACCGCTGGGGGTGGCAGCATGCACGCCGCAAACCCCTAGACGGTAGCTCCGAAAGGGCTACTGTCCAGCCAGAACAACGGCAAGAAGTCGTAAGGGGCAGAACATCAGCTGCGCCTGCGGAGGATGTTTCGGCTGGGAGCCCCCAGCCGTCCACTTCCACAGGAATGCCACGGCAGCGCATCAATTTCAAACCCATCATGATGAGTACTTGATGCGCTGTCAATTTGAATACGAGATGGGAGGGACCACAACTTCCCCTAAGGGGATGGCTTTTCGCCAAAACTTTGTAGTGAATTTTCCGGAAATGAGAACAGTAACTATAAAAGACCTTGAACAACGAAGGCGTCGGATAATAGACGGAAACCTGCTCCCTAGAAGAACCATCAACCGAATAGGATCTGAGGTTGACAATGCATTCCGCCAGCAACTCCTGCCCAGTAAACACGTTATATAACTGTTCTATATCAAAAAAGGAACAGTGTTCTATAACAATTGTTACAATCTGGTGCGAGAACTATTCTTGAACAATATGGTAACAGTGTTCTAGATCTTTGTGACCTTATTGTAACAGAACTGTTCTAGATCTATGTGACGGCAATGTTCTATAACACTTGTTATGGAACTGTTCTAGAACAAACTAATCACAGACGTTCTATAACATTTGTTCCCAGCTTGTTCTAGAACTGTGCTGTGACGGTGTTATGTCGACGTTCTAGAACGCTGTTACGAATGTGTTCTAGAACAAATCAGGAACAAAAATTAGTAACTGTTACCAAACAGTTGTTACATAATTGTTCTAGAACAAACTTATCACAGACGTTCTATAACATTTGTTCCAAGCTTGTGCTAGAACTATGCTATCACGGTGTTATGTAGACGTTCTAGAACGATGTTACAAATGTGATCTAGAACAAATCAAGAACAAAAATTAGTAACTGTTCTGTAACAGTTGTTATGGAATTGTTCTATAACAAACGGATCACAGACGTTCTATAAAATGTGTTCCAAGCTTGTTCCAGAACTGTGCTGTAACGATGTTATGTCGACGTTCTAGAACGCTGTTACGAATGTGTTCTAGAACAAATCTGGGACAAAAGTGAGTAATTGTTACCGAACAGTTGTTACAAAATTGTTCTAGAACAAACTGAGCACACACGTTCTATAACATTTGTCCCAATCTTGTTCTAGAACTGTGCCGTAATGATGTTATTTGTCGATATTCTAGAACGCTGTTACGAATTTGTTCTAGAATATATCAGGAACAAAAATTAGTAACTGTTACAGAACAATTGTTACATAATTGTTCTAGAACTAAGCAATTAAATATGTTCTACAACGTTTGTTCCCACTTTGATCTAGAAATTTGCCATAACGGTGTTATATGTCGATGTTCTAGAGAGCATTACTTTGCAACTGATTTCTTTAAGAAACTATTAAATTGACTATTTGTATAGCTTATAACGGGAACAAAGAATTGTACTACCGTAATGTTTTTTATGAACACAATTTATTTCAAAAAAAAGTAACTCAGCTATATACTTTTTGAATTATAATATCAAATATTCTTCAGAAGAACGCAGATAAACGTTAATGAAACAATTAATACGGTTTTAGTATATAAAAACAGATTAAGAACACATTATAGCCTATGAAATATGTTTATTTACGTGAAAAATAAGAAGACACGTATTCTTTCAAATTACCTAGCGGAATTTTTACATTTTTCACGAATATTAAAAAATTTTGAAGGTTCAATGAGTTTTTTGAAAATTTTACTTCAAAAACCGTGCAAAAAATTTTTTTTTAAATAATAAGAAATGGTAAAGTTATCTTGGAATTTTGAAAAGAAGAAAAAAAATGTTTTCTCAAAAACCCAATCTTTTTTTCCTGAAACTGATTTTTTTCTGGAACTGATATATAAATCTAATAATGATAATTTTTTTCTGCACAGAAACGAAACAATACTAAACGGAAAATGTATGATAAGTAGACTATATCAGTACCTATTATTTGTAAAAATTTTGAAAAAAAAGGTTTTAAAGAGAAGAATGTTTTTTTTTCAAAAATCCAAAATGACCTTACCATTTTTTATTTTTTTTTTTATGTAGATTTACGTGATAAAGATTTTGAAAGAGTGCAAAATACTAGTTAAACTGAAATAAGAAAAACCTACATGTCTCATAAACTGCAAAAATTTTAACAAAAAGTTTCTTTAAAACTCCACCATTTTTTCCTGAAATTTGTAGGAAGAAGAGGTAATGATATAATCTATTTGCCATAAATTTTCCGTTTTGTATTTTTGTTGTTTTTGTCGGAAAAAAATTATTATTTTTCATTCATATTCCAATCGGAAAATGTATGGTAAGTAAATTATATTTGTACCTATTATTCCTACAAAATTTTAGGAAAAAACGGTGGAATTTTTGAGACATTTTTTTTTCTTTTTTTCAAAAAAGAAAATGTCGCTATGTTAATTTAAAAAAAAAAATACGTGTCCCCTTATTTTCCACGCACAAAAACATATTTCATAGGTAAGCTAATCCTCAACATGTCACCAGTCAGCCTGCATGATTTGAAATGGATTCGGTCACGTATGAAATCTTTTTCAGCTAAATGCTTGGTTTTCTACCGCGGGATCCGAACGAAATTATAGAGCATTTTTCGATATTTTAAAATTACTTCTACACAATCAAAATAATTTGGCTAAAATGAAAAATAAATAAATAAAATAAACGAATTAAGAATGAAAAAAATAAAATGAGAAATTTGGTTGAGTATGAATAAAAAGTAACGAGAATCAATGGAGTTTTGGATTTAGAGGCGCTATAATTTTGGAATTCCTTTTGGGCCTAATCGACCGCTTTGATTCGTTTACGAGGACAGAAAACTTTCAGTTCAAACTCGTCCAACAATAGCAGAACCGACATTCCGCAAAGACTCAGAATGGCGGCAGCCGGCGGAATAATACATAACCCCAAACTCCAACCACGTGTTTTCAATCGCTTCGCCGTTTCGATACCAGAACCAGTACTGCAGGTGTTATGCGTATTACATTTAATTCAAATAAAGGTATTTATTGTGTTTATACATAAATTATCGCAGATCACTGTTTAACTGAAGGAAGGGGAGTATATATTATAGTCATTATATAATATGCTGTATTGCATCTATGGTTTGATAAGCTTATTTCAGGTAAGTGCCTTTTCATGCTTTTCATCATCGAAAATGTTTAGAACTCTTAATATTTAAAAATGTGACAGTATGGATTTTTAAATAGTTTATGTTTTAATTTTTTTTCTTTCATGAAAATAATTACTATAATTCCCCTTTTTTTAGTTCTTTTTGCGCTGCGATCCCTGAATCTCTGATGGCAGTATATTACAAGTATATATAATATACTTTTTTCCACAGATAAGTTCAGATGTACCAATAAGGGTGCATTCGAGATTCATAACGAGAGGGAGGATCGCAGTAACATCTCTGAGAGACACAGAGCGCGGTTGATTCGCAAAGAAGCAGAGAAGATAGATTCAGCCAGCCCTATTCCTTTAACATCAAATTTGACGGTGTCCAATATTTTTCTAGCCAGTGAAGAGGAACTTTCAAGTGGGATAAAAATTGAACCTACCGAAGATAAACGAAAATGTGTAAAAATTGAACAAAAAGATCAAACTTTCGTTATTATTGCAATCATGCATACGAATAATTGAATACTGCACAAACACAGAGATCAAATTTTTATTCTTTTTTTCTTTACAACTGCTAGAAACTTTATCAATAAAAAGGATTAAAAATTGTTACGCATTCCAGAATTTCTTACTGTATATTATATATGTTATTATTAGGATAATTTTGTGGCTCACGAGCTTCTGGGACTGTATGGGCGATATAAATTATGTCATAATGCGAGCTAATATGTAAATTAATCATCTATAATTTTTGTGTAACTGCGGTCGCTTCAAAAATAAATGTCGTCATCTATAAGTTTATGTCTAAGAAATTTCAGGCCTTTTTTATAACTTATTACACGTTAAATTAAAGTGTTATGTAACATTCATGTAACCGGGTACTGTAAAAGTAACGTGACCCTGTGCATTCCTGATACATTACAAGAATTTGATTATCTATATAATGGTACGTGCATGGTACTCATAAATACCATTTTGGATAATCAAATTCTTGTAGTGTAGCAAGCATGAACAAAAATCACGTTACTTTTACGTTACCAGGTTACATGAATGTTACATAACACTGTTCTATATTTCTTGCGTAACAGTTTGAGAACTGTTACAGAATTGTTCCAACATTGTTACAGATCGTGTGTAACAAAGTTTTAGAATTGTTCAAAAGTTGTTATGGAATGTACGAAAGAGAGTTCTTAATTTGTTCCAGAATTGGTACGAAACATGTGCAACCGAGTTATATAGATTTGTTCCAGAATTGTATCCGAACATGTGTCCCAGCGTTCTAGATCTGTGACAGAATTGATATAAGATGTGTGTAACCTAGTTCTAGAATTGTTCTAGATCTGTTACAGAATTGTTACAAATTTGTAACTGAGTTATAGATCTGTTACAGAATTCCTACAAAGCATCGCAACTGAGTTCTAGATCTGTTACAGAATTGTTACAAAGCATTGTAACTGAGTTCTAGATCTGTTATAGAATTGTTACAAAGCACGGTAACTGTGTTCTAGAACTGTTACAGAATTGTTACAGAGTATGGGGGATGACATAGTTACTCGCTGGTTACTAACTTGTTAGTAACCTGATCTAGAACGTGTTCTTTTGTGTTCTAGAACAGTTATAGGTGTGTTATATATCCATGTTTGCTGGGTGGGTGCACAAGCCAAAAAGAGGATGCAGTGGACTCTGTCACTTTCGGGCAACAGCACGGAGAGGACCCTTTAGGGGCGCTCAACATCGTCTCTTCGTGAGTCTTCATCTTGAGCTGGCCCATAGACTGACTGAACAACATTTTGCTGATAAATTAAGATTTATTAGGCGGCGCTACCTTATATCCAAGGTCGAAATAAGTAACATCAAAAAACAGGTGTAACAAAAACTAGCAGCACCTATACCCCACCCCGCAGATGCGGTGAAATAGGAGGTTCATATACCCGTGACACGAGACGCTATGGACGAGCGGGAGCCGGATCTGGGGGATGTAGCAGGGCGACTATCTCATGGTCGACAGTCGTTAGGCCGAAGCCTACCCCTGCTCGTGCTGAACTCATTGAAGAGCTCGATGAGGAAAGCCTGCGTCTCATGGTGTGCTTCACTGATGCCATCCTAGAGTTCGCAGATCAAGAGCCATCTGTGAGAAACGGTCTGCCGAAATTTAGAGTCAACAAAGACCTTCTGTGGTTAGTTGGCACCTTGAACACCGCAATACTGCCTCTATCCTTGCAGCAGGATATGAGATTGCTGCAGGTGTACACTCTTGCATATTGCGCTGCGGTCGTGTGTGCCAGGATGATGAGTATGAAACTCAGAAGCCAGGCTACTAAAAACTATGCTGGAAGGTTTGTTGTACCGATTTCGGAAGGGCAATCGGTCTCAAAGACTGACTTGCCACGTGGAGGAGATTATTCGCCCACATAACAGCAGTTCAAGAACATCTACGAACCTGGACGAAGTGATTGAATATCTTGAACAGAGGCTCATGGGTCTGTCAGCACGACTGCGATGATTTGAGAGAGTGATCGCGAGAAGAAATGACAATAGGAATTTTTTGGCAGACGAAAAACGTGTGTATCGCGGAGTTGCAGATGACGAAAACAATACTCAAAATTATTGTGAACTACCTAGGGCCAAGGAAATTCCTAGGTATTGGTCGCGCATCTGGGGTACTTATAGATCAAGTCAACTGGACACGAAGTGGCTCCGTCTAGAAAAGGACAGAGTTGCACGGTTGCCTGGAATGAATAGTCCATCCATCTCAGCTTCCGATGTGACTCGTATCCTAAAGAGGGCTAAGAACTGGAAAGCGCCGGACGTGGATGGGGTGCACAGATTCTGGTATAAATACCTAGAGGTACTGCACCCCGCCCTTGCTGAACGCAGATCACTTGCCCTCTTTTATGACGAAGGGCGTAACTTATATGATACCCAAAAAGGTAGATGCTGATAGTCCTAGTGATTACCGACCAATCCTCTCGACCCTCTATGGTGAAAAAAAAGGTTGCTGTCGAGGCTCCCGTGGTTACAAGAACCAAGTCACGACTGACAGCGAGGTTGTGTTGAATGCGAAACACCACTAACGCACTTTGCACATGGCCTACATTGACTACCAACAGGCGTTTCACTCAGTACCCCACGATTATTTACTTCAGGTCCTTAAGACATATAAGATCTGTCGGCGCGTCAACCAATGTCTGGATCACGCTGTGCACACGTAGTGCACAAGGGTGAAACATTTTAGTCGTGGGGTGATGAGGGATACTCGGTCCTTGCCCATTAAACGAGGAATCTTCCAAGTTGAATCATTCAGCACACTGTGGTTTTGTTTAGCATTGAACCCACTAAGTTGGCCACTCAACAACACGTCCTATGGATTAAAAATTGAGGTGGGACTGGCTGAGTGTCAACTCACTCACCTTCTGTACATGGACGACGTAAAGGTTTATGCAACCTCAGAGTCGATACTGAACAGACTATTTAACATCTTGCTGCAGTTCTCCTCTAACATCAGGATTTCTCCGGGTTTGGAAAAATGCAGAAAGCTGCATTTGTCCCGTGGAGAGATAAATGCTTCCATGATACTGACCGATCGCGCTCAATTTGATGCGATGACTGATGAAGAATCGTACAAGTACCTTGGCATATTGCAGGCGAGAGGTCCATTCCACTTTCCAATTAAAAAGGCTCTTGAGACTGCTGTTTTGGGTCGCCTCAGTCTGATTCTGGCATCTAGCCTCAGTGCGAAGAACATCACAAAGGCAATTAACACCTATGCCATTCCTCTCCTAACATACTCCTTTGGTTCGGTCACCCGGTCCATGACTGACCTCAAAAGGGTTAACAGAATCATCCGCGTGAAAATTTCTAAGCACCGAATGCACCATAAAAGGACACCTGTAGAGAGATTAGTTCGCCACGCAATCTGCATCTGTAGAGTTGACCTGTATACCCGCTTAAATGTTGCAGCTGTTGATTTCCAGAACATCGGACATCTCAATGCTGAACAACTAGCTGCGCAGTGGCGAGATAAACAGCTGTACAAGCAGCACCCCCAAACATTGAATCTTCCTTGCGTGTATAGTGATACTTCAAACCTTTGGTTAATTCTGGGAAAACTCTTTCCGGAGACGGAAGGATTTGTCATTGCCATCCGGGACAGGGTAATCAAGATGAGGAATTATCAAAAACAGATCGCCAGTATGGCGGCAGTTATTGACAGATGACGCCTTTGTGGAGATCCCAATGAGAACATCGAGCACATCATTTATGGCTATAAGATGCTTGCCTCGCAAGAAGACACGCGCAGACATAATGATGTTGCTGGGATCACTCACCAACAAATTGCTCTGAACACTGGTTTACTAGAGAGATTTGAGCCTTACAATCGTCCAGATGTCCTCTGGTTAGATAAACGTGTTCAACACGTGAGAATAATAGACATAAGCGTTCCCATTAGCAATAACATTAGGCTGCGATATACTGAGAAGATCCACAAATATTTGAAGCTGAATCAGGAGATCCTGATCATGTGGAGGGTGAACAAGGTGACCATCCACTCGGTTACCTTCAATGGGAACGTTCATGCGAGGTGCGTACAAATCTTGGAAAAACTGGCAACTCAAAATTCGCTACATCTAATTCAGAAGAAAGTATTGCTGAACACTGGCCGCATCATCTGGAGTTTTCTGGGCGTGAACATTCATAGCGGCTAAAATCGCCTTCTGTGGCTATCCCGTGTACTGCGATAATCACATTTTTAATGTTTGACTCTTATTTCTGGACTTTTTTCGTATATGTGTATGTCCGTGCGCGTGTGTGTATTTCTGTTTGTACGGTTGGGCAATGGGATAACCCCTTCCTTACGGTGGTTTCGAGTGGGTTACAAATTTGAAAAAATTTTATTTCAATGTTCTAGATGATTCACCCATTGGTTATATTTTAGAAGTTGATTTTTACTGTCCACCCGACACTTGAAACCACCGGGATCCAGCCAGGAAAAGCTCCTAACTACTCTCCTACTCACACCAAAGTACGTTCTCCATTACCGAGCTCTCAAGCATGCTCTTTGAAACGGTCTTGTATTAATTAAAATTCACAGAGTACTCAAATTTGGTCAGTCAACATGGCCCAAGAGTAACATAGATTTTAATACTGAAAAGAGAGCAGAAGCTGAAAATCTATTCGAAAAGAACTTGTACAAATTGATGAATAATGCAGTTTACGATAAGACAATGGAGAATGTACGAAAGCATGTAATTGAGAAACTAGCGACGAAGTGGGAGGGGGGGGGTAGATATGGAGCGGAAGCCCTCATACCTAAACCGAACTTCCACAGCCAAGCAATTTTCAGTGAAAATTTAGTGGCAATAGAGTTAAGAAAGACAGAAGTTTTTTTCATAATCCAATCTATGTGGGTCTGATACTGCTGAATGTGTCTAAAATCTTATTTATGATTTTTTTACGGTTAAATGCGTAAAAAATACCGTAACAACTGTAAACTCTTGTATACTGAAACTGATAGTTTAATATATGAAGTGAAGTGTCAGGACATTTACGCCGACATGAAAGAAGATATAGAAAAGAATATCCAACAATTTGACACATCAGATTAGCCTCGAGACAATGTTTTCGGAATGCCGCAAAGGAACAATAAAGTTGTATGCTTGATGAAAGACGAATGTAATGCTGAAATAATTACGGAATTTGTTGGTTTGCGGAGCAAGATGTACAGTATTCGTGTCCATGGCGAGGACATTAATAAAAAGGAGAAAGGTGTAAAAGCAGCTGTTGTAAAGAAGAGTATAACCTCTGACAATTACACTAAATGATTGCGAAATTTGTGTATCCAATCCAGAACGCAATATGTGATTAGGTCAAGACTGCACAACATCAAAAAGATTGAACAAAAAAAATTGCACTAAGTCCTTATAACGATAAGCGGTACTTACTCCCTAATAGTACATACACCCTCGCATGGGGGCATTATAGAATCAATGCAATGAATGTCGATGATGTTTTAGGCGATTGTAACGAAGAATTGCTAGATCTTCTTGTAAAATATTAGGTTTAAGTTTGTAAATAATTGTAAATAGTAGGTATAAGGGTCGTATTGAATAAAAAGAAGATCTATGTATATGAATTGCTTTTTTATTTATCAAAAAATATACGTCCAGTTATTACAAGTGTAGACTTAGTATTATGAATATTTTAATGTAGTTTAACGTTTAATCACATTGATTCATCATTGGTTCATCTGTGGTTCAAAATTGATTCACCGTTGATTCATCGTTGATTCATCGTTGATTCAACACTGCAGATAGTTGATTCCACATTTCACAGTACTGATTACACATCTGATTTATCTATCCAGCTACTATGTGAACTATCAAAATCTAACCACTTCACAAAGACCTGGTTGCCACGTTTCTTGATCACCTTTTCTACAAGGTATACGTCTGGATGTTTTACTTTTAGACATTCTTGTTCATAGAATCCACCAGCGACAGATTTTTTCTGATAGTCCTTGAGCTTGTTCGTTACTGGATTTGACGACATAACCCGATCCACAGTGAAAATCTCTGTTGACAAGTTGGGAGTTTATCCTTTCTAAAAAACCTGCGTGTGCTTGTTGATTCGAAATTTGTCACCAGCTTTGAACTTTGGCCTTCTCTTTTGTATATTTCGTAGTTTTACCGATTGATCGATGATTGGTATTGTTGTACTTGGAGATGACAGTAGGTAAAATGTCTAACCACTTATAGTTTCCTTTCAAGCTAAATTGTAGCCACATCTTATTCTTGAGCGTGCGATTAAATCTTTCACAGATTGATGCCTTCAGATTACTATGCGTTTAGTAGATATTAATGTCGTATCATTGCATAAGATTTTTAAAATGTAAATTATAAAATTCTTTGCCTTCAACGGTGTGTAAGTTTTTTGGTACATGACCCTGCATAAATATAGATAGCATCGCTGAAGTGACATCTGGTCCACTCATGCTTTTAACAGAAACCGCCCAGGCGTACATAGAGAAAATATCTATAGCGGTAAGTAAATACTTATAGCCTTTATTTTGTCTTATTTAGAAAGAAGTTTAGAGAACTACATTTTTTCCGTAGCAAGTATTTCACATGCTATCTATCCATCCACAATGTCAGCAACATAGCTTTATGATGTAGTTTTTAAAAAATTATGAGAAAAATAAAATTATTTGTAAAAAAAACTAATTTTTTTTAATTACATTTTCTGATTTTTTGATGCACCTTTGTTTGTAGATTTCTCATCGTAAACTTCATCCAGTTTCATAGGTTGTGTTTTTTTGCGTGAGGTAGTGGCTAGAGGATGATCATCATCACTACTTACATCGGACAATCGTAAATCTGCATGTAAAGTCGAGTGCTGTGATGATATGGCTAACTGTTCAGGGGCTGGTGTTGGCAGAGAGGAATGCGAAGGTTTTACATTTTGCCTGGCGTGAACGGATGAGGAGGGAAGTGGAGCTGAAGGACGTTTCTGTCCCGCTCTGTAATATGGAGGATCTGCTGGTAGTTGTATTGTTGATGGCAATGGTAGCGATGATAGATGTGGTGTTCGTAGTGGTGGTGAACAAACATGCGATTTCCTTTCTGATGATGATGATGTCGAAGACAACGATGATGTTGCTGAAGAATGTGGTCTAGATGTCTTTTTTTTATTTCTAGATAATGACGATAAGGGTTGAGCTGTTAGTGGTTGAAGTGACGTTGGCGGGAATGACATGTGGTCATGACGCACAACCACTGAGACCTGTTAAAAAACAAACAAAAATCTGCAATATTCTCTCAGAAGGTGACCCCAACTTTGGCATATAGAGGTTCTACGCTTGCGCTAGCTATTGGTGAGAGGAACATGGTGCGGATTATTGCCATGGTAACGAACTGTCACCTTGTGTTCCTCTTAAGCGTCCTAGCCTAAGTGCAGTACGTCTGAAAAGAACAACGATTTCCGAGAAAAAAATGGTCAAATATCGATTTCAGGTGACACGGACAAAACATTGCTTTCCTATAACTGTGTCTGCTTGTAGTGAAGCGTTTATTATTACTACTACTAATTACGTTTATTATTATACGAAAAGTGGACATTTCTGTACACAAGCCCGTTCCGAATGCAACATCATGAATTGTTCCACTTTTTCACCAGAAGCAGTATTTTATGACAATGAACTGGACGATGAAGAAATTAATACAAATTTGTGAAAATTCAGCAAAGATTACGTGCAAATAATGTATGAAATATTTGTCTCCTTTTATTTTTGGTAGGTATCATATTCATACATTCTTTGTGAAGAATTTTTTAAGTGTAAAATGGTATATTTGGAATTCGTGTGAATAGTAATTAATAAAATCCTAATTAAATATCTAATTATTTATTATTTTTATCAATTAATTATTATTCTTTATTTATAAGCAAAAAAACCATCCACTACGTTAAACTTTTTGTTCTTAAATTTCAGGTAATTTTTTATTTTTTGCAATTTTTTAATTGATAAAATCCTAATTAAATATCTAATTACTTTTATTAATTAATTATGATTTTTTATTTCAGAGCAAAAAAACTAATCCACTACGTTAAACTTTTTTTGTTAAATTTCAGGCATTATTGAGAAACAGCAAAGGTGAAATGCTATACGATACAGACGGGATAGTAGACGGTTTGAAAGACTCCTTTAAAGAATTATTAGGAGGTGAAGCTATAGGACAACAGAACTGCGACATAGAACATAATGCATCAGAAAACCCAATTGAGAGAGTCTGTGTCACTAAAGTTAGAGATATAATTAAGAACTCAAAAACGGTAAGGCTGCTGGTTTAGATAGTATTAGCGCTGAAATGCTTAAATACGTTGACGAGTACATACCTCACAGGCTGTGCGAATTGATAAATTTATGTATCGAGATGGGGGAAGTCCCAGACGAGTGAAGAAAAGCGATTATCGTACCAATATACAAAAGAAAGGGAGATACAAGCAACTGGAATAATTGCAGAGGTATCAGCTTATTAAGTACTTTAAGTAAAATATACTCAAAAATACTTATCCGCAGGGTAATGAAAATAACAGAAGAAAATATATGGGAAGTCCAAAGTGGATTTATGCCAGGAAGATCATATACGGATCAAATATTTAGCTTAAGACAGATCACAGAAAAAAGTTTAAAAGTAGAAAAGAAAGCTTTGTGTGCGTTTGTTGACCTAGAAAAAGCATTTTACAAGGTGGATAGAAGTAAAATTTGGGAAGTCCTCAAAGAGTACGGAATCAATGGATGACGCCTACAAGCAATAAAAATAATATATGCAGGTAACAAAGCGAGAGTAAGGGTTAACGGGAAACTGAGTGACTGGTTCGATATTATGCAAAGCGTTAAACAAGGATGCGTTATGTCCTCATGGCTATTTATCATATTTATGGACAAGTGTCTAAGAATGGCCCTCTTCGACGAAGAAGGTGTAGATTTCGAGACAGTGAGGGTACGTGGGTTAGCTTTCGCAGATGACAAGGTTGTTATAGCAAAATCAATCGAAGACTTGCAAATAATGTTGAGCAAAGTAAATACAAGCATGAAGAACATGGGCCTCAAAATTAACGTAAATAAAACAAAAATCATAGTGTTTGAAGGAAAAGGTGATAAAACAATGTGAAACACTGTCCTAAATGATGAGATATTAGAACAAGTTGATAAGTACATATATCTAGGTAGCCTATTCACTAGTGGCGGGAAGATAGATGAAGAGTTAGATAGGCGCATATACGAGGGTCAAAAGACTATCGGTAGAGCAGGATCCATTCTCAGAAGTAAAAATATATCAAAAAAAGCTAAAATGGCAATACATAATTCTATATTTGTACGACTGTGCTATACGGTAGCGAGAAATGGACCTGTCAAGAAAAGTATAAGAGTAAAATTAACGCGATTTGCATGAAACCTCTGTGCACAATTTGCGGGAAAACGCTGATGGACAAAGTGAGAAACGAAATAATCCTGAAAGAATGTGGTGCAAAAGAGACAATAGTTGACAAATGTTGAAAGAATGAAAGATGAACGACTAACGAAAAAAGTGTATAAAGGTGAAGTAAATGGCAGTATGCCCAGAGGCAGACCGCGAAAAGAATGGTTAGAATGTGTGAATGAAACCTTAATCTGAAAAGACATAAGAAGCCATAGAAACTGGAGAGCTTGCATGAAAAAATGCATGAACGTGAAGGAAGCTAGAGAAGTATGCCAGGACAGAAAAGTGTAGCGACAAATAGTTTATACATATAATGTTAGTAAAGTGAATGACACCTGAAACAAAAGACCTTGGATACTAATGGGCCCGAGTGGGGAACCTCACATAACAACCTTGTGAGGCTCTTCACTTGGTGTGATCGCTAGAGAGATTGATCAGCAACCTGGGTCGAAGCAGTGTGGCGGAAAGAACGTGTCATTTAAATAAATAACACGACAATTCTAGATCAATCTAAAAAATCTATACCTCCTTCCCCACATTACTATTTTCCAACAGAGCGAGTCACGCCTAGCTCGAAAGGGAAATTACCTATTGGTATAATTTTTAAGCAAAAAACCAATTCATTACGTTAAACTTTCTTTTTTTTTTATTTCAGGTATTTTTTGATTTTTTGCAATTTTGCATTCAGAACGGGAATTTTAAAATGGTAAAACTTTTAGTATTTCCAATTTGGAACATTAAAAAAAAATATTCAAATTCGAGCTTTTACAGACCGATATAAGATAACATACTTTTTTGGTCTACGCTGCTTCCACTGCTAGCCGCAAGGCTTTCCGCACGGGACATCTCAAGGTTGGGTGGGTGTACTGTAGAGTTAGAAAGAAGACGTAGGTCATCAGATGCTACCGCTGCTAATGCTAGGGCCTTGACAGCAGTAGCAAAAAAAAATCTGCTGCAGATATTATTAAAACCTAATTTTCAATAAGTTTGATATTTTTAGTTTTTATTCCAGTAAATTTTGCATTACCTTACCAATGATTTCTTTATTAGTACACGTTCATGTGCGAGAATTTCTGCAGGGTGAATGTTGAGGGATCCTAAACAGGTTCATTAACATGAACTGTGCACGAGACTAAATTTTCAGCTAGGAAATGTCTTTCTGTGCAACCATTTGATTCATGTTTATTAGAAGAAGACACACAGAAATATTTGACCTATTTCTACTTTATTTTTTTAAACTAATGTTACTAATGCTTTTTAAACATAAAGAAAAATAATAATCGTCATGAATTTTTCAAGTTTTACAACGATGTATACATACATTCTATTATAATTTAAATCAACATTTTTTTAACTTCTCTACGAATTTAAATTATTATATACATAATTATTAAATATAAATTTAAATCATGATAACAATGCACATTCTGTAATCATGACATACATAAATTATTATAAGAACCTTATGTAATTAAATTACTCGCATTCAAATCTGACTTTCAATTTACCTACATTTCCTTACTTAAAGTATTATACAAACCAATGCCGGGGATCAAGAAGTTATAAGTTATAATCTTTCTCAAAAATATACAGTTATAGTAATTTCTACTGTAATTTAGGTACGTTTTAAAACAACTAACGTATAACGTAACTTAGTTCAAATTTTAGTTTGACTTTTTATTGAATTATTTTGAAGAATTGTTTAAATAAAGTAATGATTACATACGATTCATTCAATAAAAACCGAAATTCCGTGTCTACGTAAAAAAGTATTTTTTAATGGACGTTAAATTAGTTTAGTCGGTATCTGTAACTGTAACGAGTAATTCTTAATTTTTAACTTGTAACGGTACGAAGTTACTTTTTTAAAGAAGTAGCTCTAACTTATGAAGAGTTCTTATTTTTAAGAAATATGCCCGACACTGGCACGTATAATATAATTTGTATTGCAGAATAATTTTTATTGAGTTTCAGTAACATGCAGGTAATATTCGTATGTATGCTTGGTCCAATTATTATTCTACATACAAAAATAAGTTAATTTGAGCTAGATTTAGGATCTAATAGGGCCATAAATATAAATAGAGATCGGTTTTTGTAATTGAACCCCAATAAAATAACACTATCTGGCATAATTTTTGCCTTTTAAACAACTCTAAGTGATTCTTATAGAATTTTTTACGTGTGTTGCAAATCCATTATGTAAAACGCTGTAACAGAACGAGTATTTGACGAAAACGGATTCAAAAGGTAAAATAATTTATGGGCTTCCAAAAAGAGTCAGAAACACGTTTTTTACCCGCTCAACCCGCTTTACTGACTAAAGAAATGCCCGAAGTAATATAAATATAACGGATTTGTATCTTAGACACCGCATAGCGGGTTATTAATATTATATTCATCAAAATGAAGGAATATGATGCCCTTTTCTGTGCAGATACATATTGATTTGAAAATAATTGAAACCTCAGTAATAAATAATTGATGAGGATTCAAACTAATATATTTATAGGTGAAAGCTTTAAATAAAAGATTTTATAATTATATATACAAGAGAAATGTGAAATCAGAAAAGTTGTATACACTCATGAAAAAAATTTCTATTAAATATTCTGTAATCATCCAATAAATATCATTTAATAGTATGCAACAAAATTAATCATGAATTTGACCAAACATTCGTGAAAAGAATGTCATATTATTATTCCAGAACGAAATATTCTTGCTTTGAACTCTGGCGTACCGGCTGAACGCTAGCGTTACGCTACAGCGTAACCATAAAGTAACCCTAAAGTAATCTTAAAGTAATCTCGAATCATAATGAATCAAAGAAACAAAATAAATATCTAAATTGTTGCAATCATAAATGTACGTTAAAATTTACGTTAGAAGGTAATTCCGTAATTGCAATAAGTTCATTTTTTAGCGTTAGAAATTAAAAAAAACATAGTCACTGTCATTGAAGGTCTGCTAGAGGTGACTTTAGGCGCATCGGAGTAGATCTGAGTATATGCGCTTGAAGTTACCTCTAGCAGACCTTCAATGACAGTGACTATGTTTTTTTTTTTAATTTCTAACGCTAAAGAATGAACTTATTGCAATTACGGCATTACCTTCTAACGTAAATTTTAACGTACAATTATAATTGCAACAGTTTAGATATTTATTTTGTTCCGTTTATTCATTATAATTCGAGATTACTTTAAGATTACTTTAGGGTTACGCTGTAGCGTAACGCTTTCGTTCAGCCGGTCCGCCAGATAATGTTCAAATATAAACGCTCATTTCGACTGTTCCTATTAATAAATTAGTAAATCGGCATGGCTGTTAATAAAAAGCAACTCGTTCCCTCTATGGAAAGTATATACAAATGTCTATTTACTTACTATATAGGGCACGAATTGGGTATTTATTAGAGCCATTAAGATTAACTACTTTCTCAATAGTAACAGTCGATTTTATAATTAGAGCAGTGTAGACAAACTGTAATGGACGACTGGTACCTATTCTCCCAAAAATGAAATTAACAACTATTTAAAGCCTTAATTTCAAATTCTTTTCAATGTGCTGTTTTACAAAGAATTAATGTGGAGTAAATCTTCAAACAGCGTTACAATCCATAAAAAGAGTACTGCAGTCTTCACCAGAGCGTCCACGCCTACCGGCTGCGTAAAGAGCCTCAAATCCGACACCACTTTGTCTTTGTAACAAGTAACTCGTTGCATAGCTGTAACAAATAAATACATATTCAATCTTCTAAATGAAGTATAATACTTTAAAAATGAATAATTATTTCAGATTATTATGTAACGTATTAAGAATATTCTAGCTCACATGCATACATCGACTGTCCCGAAGAATAGGTCACTGACGAATTTTTACGGAAACAGATCGTATCAACTGTATTATGCTTCGCTAGCGTGTCGTATCTCCATTTAAGAATACATAGAGATACAACACACCAACGAAGTAAAATATAGTTGATAACCTCTGTATACGGAAAACTTTGTTAGTGACTTATTCCTCGGGACAGTCGGCATAGGCCTTCTGTATACTTTATCGTCCTGTCTTATTTAAATTATTTAAAATTAGAGAAAAAGAAAAACTAAACTGTTTTAAAGTGATAGTTACCCAAAATTATTCAAACGATTTTCATTTTTATAAACACTTCTTTCGAAAAATAATCCAGCAATTAACAACAGTTAATTATTTAACAATTTTGACTAATTAGCTCATGTCATGCAGAAAAAGTTAAAATTCAAACTATTTTGTCGAAAAAAGAGTTTGAACAAATGAAATCTTTTTCAACCATCAACAAAATAGAGGATAAACCATAGTTGTAGGGTGGCGGATCTAATATAGTGCACTTCAACATGAACATTTTACTGAATTTTCAGAAAATTGTATCTAGGGATTTTTCGGACTTAGATACAAAAATTGTACGTCATCAATATCATATGTCGACTGTCCCGAAGACTAAGTCACTAAGCAATTTTTCCGAAAACAGAGCCTATCAACTGTATTATGCTTCGCTAGCGTGTCTTATGTCCATTTAAAAATACATAGAGATACCACACACCAGCGAAGTAAAATATAGTTCATACACTCTGTATACCGTAAACTTTGTTAGTGATTTATTCTTCGGGACAGTCGATGTGTACGTCTCTGTAGAAAAGGTTCTTATGTTCCCGGCATGTTTAGCCCAAAGCTTCTGGTTGCTTTCGGGACAAGGGTATAGTACCCACAGCTTCAGGATCGGTCCTTGCATCATCCGCCACCCAAACCCAAAAATAATAAAGTTGAGCCCGACTTAGAAAAACGCGAATATCTCCTATACTGGAACCGGCTATAAGGGCACTTTTCCTTTCACTAATTTCAGATGGAGGGTAAACATTGGCAAATTAAAAAACAAAGATAAAAGTGTAATTAATCTTTCTTAAAAAAAGACTCAGAATAAATTAATTTGACATTATTCTTATTATATTAGCGGCTGCCATTATCCAAAGAAGTTTTAGTATCCAGAGTCTGCACGGCAAAAAATAAAGATCCAGAATCTATCATTAAATGATAGAACTCAAGTAATCCAGTTTCACCTTATGCAATGTCAACTAGCAAACAAACATGGACGAACGCGGTTTTTATATGATTAGCCACGGACAATGACTCTTTATTCGGTACACCTAAACAAACACTTTATTTTTGTATTAAGTGCATTCTTTCGAGCTTTGGAAACATTCAATCTTTCAAATGAGTGATAAAAATTCCTGCGAACCTTGAAATGGAGCTCTAATATTTATGGCTCAAAACTGTAAATATTCACATTTTTTACTTTGAAATAAATTGAATAGAAGCTTATTTCTGATAGAGCTTCTCTTATCTTTTTGGAGCATCAAAACCTCCTGAACATTCAAATAAGCCATAAAATATCCGTCTGGCTCTTACAGGTGAGCCAGAATTTCTATAACCGGAAACTATATAGGTTTTATATCTATTACTTTTTAGGGGGGGAAAAAAACTAAAAAGTGATACTCGATATAGCTTTTTCTCTACTTTTTCGACCATTCGGACCATCGTAATCAATGAAGGAAAACTGTAAATGTTTTAATTTATTACTGTAGATAAAAAAAACCGTAAGAGTTATATCAAATAGAACTGAATCTGAGTTATATCAGATAGAAGTTTTCCTCTACTTTTTCTAGCATCAGAACCTCCTGGGATTTCAAATGAGCTCTAAAACGATCCTTCAACCCTTACAGGAGAGCCAGAATTTTCATAAACAGAAATGGTAAATTTTTCAATTTATCACATTCGAAGAAAAAAATACTTTTTGATAGAGCTATCTCTCTATTTTCCGATAAATTGGACTCCATAGGCATTAAAGTGAAACATAAAACATCTTTGATAAAACCACAGTTATGTAATTCTATATCGTATAGAACATGTTTTGCAATCACCTTATGGTAATGGTCGCTTGGCCTGTAGTAAGTATATTCTTCAGCACTGGCATCTGAGCTTATTGTATAAGACGTTACATTGGCCTCATGTTTTTAGATAATATTTTTCTAGTGTAATAAATCTCTCAAGTTTGTAATCTACATAAAAATCTGAATGTAATCTGAATTTTATTTTCCTTAATTCTGCTAGTCTTTTTTAATATGCTTTTCTGTAAAATCCATGTTAGATATACCATATTACAAGCAAAAGTAAATATAAAATCAGCCTGATATTTTTTATTTGAAACCATTCCGAATGTTGCGAAAGCACTAAAGCTACAGATTATTATATAATGAGACTTGAAACTATATAATGTAACAATTCCTTCACAGAATAATAATATATGACTGATGAGGATAGTTATATGCCATCGAAAAGTTGCGTAGCGTCGCAAGCAATACTTATATTTTTCTATAATTCGCGAAAAAGTGCCAGTTTTTCCACCTGTTTTTGGTGTAAAAAGTTACCGATTTTTGCTCGATGACGTGGCGCATGCGCAGTGCCGACCTTTCCGGGCAACAGTGACAAAAGTGGACAGATGCAGTGGAAAAAGTAAATGGACAGTGATAAAAGTGAGGCACAGTGGAAAAAGTAAATGTTATTTCGGGTGGGTTCGTGCTGCCTCGGGTGGACTCGTGCGTCGTGCGCAGCCAACTTCATTCTATTTTCCGACTGTCGTCCCTAACCTAAAAGCAATTTCCTGAAAAGTCTCGAGTTGTGTATTTTGTATGTACTTTTGTCACTTGGCAAAAGCAAAAAAACACCGTCAGTTTCTCCGAAAATACTGTGCTTGGTTTTTTTCACGAAAAATCGGAAGTTTTGAAGCCCTCAACTTTATGGGCCAACTATTCAATTGTGAGAACCAGCTTATTATTACTGCCATATTATTGCCATGGTTTTGATAATTGCCATTGTCATTGTTGCGTCAATCGACAAAAAATCGCCTTCTTTTTACACAAAAAACAGGTAAACAAAAACTAGCACTTTTTAACAAATTATAGAAAAAGTATCGTGTCCCACACATTGAAAAAGCGACGATTTAAAACTCGTGTGATAGCCACCCTCGCTCCGCTCGGGTAGCTAACTTCACACTCGTTTTAAATCTCTCGCTTTTTCAACTTGTAGCACAATATACTATTAACACTAAAGTGTCTGAAAAAGTCGTAAGGAAACTGAAAAAAGTTCAATTTTTCGTTTCTATCATTTTCATGAAATATTAGGATACTATTTCATGGAAGACATCCTCAAGGGGGATTGGGGGTTATATCAGCCATTTATCATTTTTTTCGAGAAAAAAAGCAAAATTCTATCGTTAATCCAACGAAAGTGCGAACGAATTCTTGTCGTAAGTTGTAAACAAATTTCTGTCGAGCTCTACTGAAAGAAGAAGTAACATTTCATATAAAAACAAAGTATTCTCAAAAAGTACACGTGAAGTTTATTTTCTTCAAAACTTGATTCAGGGTTGATACCCACCGTGAGAGAGGCTTTCATAAAATAGTACTTTAATATTTCAGTTTCCACAAATGAAAGGTAATGTTTTAGCTTTTTTCCAGTATTTTTCCAAATGTCTGGTTTGTGTGCCATAAATTCTCAAAAACAGCTCGAAATGTGTTTTTTTAGGTACTTCTACCCCCGTTTTCTCAAAATATTGATGCGATGGGCACCTTTTGAGGCAGTATTCATATTCAATAAACCGAATTCAGTGAAGCAGAACAACTTTCTAGAAAAGTACTTTTCGATGTCGGGTAGTGTAACAGTATAAATGTACGTACGATCCTAATTGGCAGAACATGGATTTCGTCCCTTGTGAATTCGCAACACATTCAGCACTTGCTTCGCATAATGCTCGCTCGGCACATCCACGTTGTCCTTCTTCCTCGGCTCTTGCTAAGTTTCCAAATGATTTCATGGACTTCACGTAACCCTTGAATATCAAAAACATAATTAAATTATTTGAAACGCACTCACGAGCGCATATATGGTTAAACATTTTTCAAAAAGATAATTTATAAGTGAAGCTATATTGGGCCGAAGCGAATTTTGTTAATTTCCAATTCTATTATAAGACGAAAAAGTGGTTCAATGGAGTCTCAGTACCTCACTAAATTTTCAAGTCTGAGTACCTAGTAAATTTTTTCACTATTCGTCTAAAAAAATTATATCTTACTTTTCGGCATCGAAGATATGAATGAATATAACCCCATGTGAAAAAGTTATACATAGTTTATATATAGTGGACAAAAAATAATATTTTTCATTTATTTTATATATTTTTCTGTATAAAACAAATAAAAAATATCAGTGTTTTGTCCACTATATATAAACTATATGTAACTTTTACACTTGGGCCGAAATTAGCCTATTTTACATGCATTGCTGTGGTTAAGGAAACGAATTAATTAAATTATTTAAAAATAATGAAATTATAATTTACCTTTAACATAGATATCGATGCTATAGCTGCCTCAGAAATGGAATCTCTTCTTCCGAGTGAACGAGCAGTTAATGAACGTTGAGAAAATGATGTTTTCAATGCATCCAAAAGGTCCATAACAATGCTGATGAACTGCTTAACATGGAATAAAATTTGAAGACGATGTATATTAAATATACGAAAATGAAATTTTGTAATAAGTAATTAAGCAAATTACGATTCAATGTAATTTAAAAAACGTTTTTGCGTTTCTTAAGTTAGGATTTTATTTCTTTGCTAAGGGGCTTGAAGAAAATAACAGTATTATATAGTTTGATTTGCCATTATTAAAAACTGTCTCTCATGCAATATTTGCCTTGTTTTTGATCCAGTCAATACTGTTAATTTATTTCTTCTTGGAGAATATATCGATTTCGTATTTCTCATAAAAAATTCCTCAATCGCCGGTACTGTAACGAGGCTACAACTGAGCGAATCGACGCTTATCCCGAAAGAGATTTGGCTTAATGGTACAATGGTCCGTGAATATATGGGTAAAAAGAAAACAGGCTTTGTAATATTTTATATTAGGCATACTACTCTCATCGCACTGTTAGAAATATCTGTTCAAATTTTCAACCACATGTGGTTGAAGTTTCATACAATTACCGTTGTTAAAATGTCAACTACTTGTGAATAAAAAAATTAGCTACACTTGTTTTTGAGATTTAAACCATGCAGTTAAAATTTTAACTATATGTAATTGAAATTTCAGTAATGCGAAACCAAAAGGTACGTTACAATTATATTACCATAATGAGTTGCACGGCCAGTTAGACAAACTTTCAATACTCGTTTTTGTAAACATAACCTAAAAAATCAGACAGCAGTTAGTACCGATTTTTCTTTAAAGCTGCATCTTTTCCTGAATATTATATGTCCTTTATTAATTTCATGGATCTCACGATACAAACATACGAAAATAACTCTTCGCGGGATTTTGTCACGGTAGGGTATGGCTTCGCAGGACGTATGATGGCGCTTGGGTATATGCGCATACGTTTTCATAAAATGTTAACTACATTTGAATGAATTTTATTTCAATTCCGTGGATGAACGAGATTTCAACCACAATAGTGGTTGAAAAGTGGTTGAATTTTTAAGATATTTCTAACAGTGCAGATCACTTAACTACATTATAAAATGCGTTCGTGACTGGTGATACACACCAGGACAAGCCCCGTGGAAAAATTCCATCTCAAGACCAAAAATACCTCAGGCATATTGGAAAAGTGTTAGAAACGAAGACTTCTTATTACACTGGGATGTTATAGTA
Source organism: Andricus curvator (assembly GCA_932195095.1). Classification (NCBI taxonomy): domain Eukaryota; kingdom Metazoa; phylum Arthropoda; class Insecta; order Hymenoptera; family Cynipidae; genus Andricus; species Andricus curvator. The sequence goes on from CAKNYM010040099.1 coordinate 30,650, forward strand.
GGGGAGCCCAGCGTGCTAAATGTGTTTTTTCTCCCACCCTTTGAAGACTTAAGGAATCGTGAAGATGATATATTAAAAAGAAAAAAAGTTTATATGATGTGTACCCTTTTAGTGGTGGGGGGAGCGTGTATAAATTTTCAAAAATGTAAAAAAAAGTAGTTAGAAAAAAATTCTCGAGCGCGTCAGCGTTTGATAGCGTATACGACCTACGAACTTCTGACCACACAGAGATATTAATCTGCCGGATTGCGAGTGGAAGGTGGCCGTACAAAGAGGTGGAAATTGGAAAAAAAAATTTTTCACTCGAGCTTGTCAGAAATTCAAGAGAGATGTTAAGTGAACCCTAAAAAATGTCCTATTATAAAGTCTGACGATTTGAACGTGACTGAAATTCACAGCCGATTTTTCAAAATGCAAAAAAAATCGTGACATTGAAATACTCGAGCGCATCAGATTTTTATACAGACTGTTTAGCTTGATGCACTGTTCACGCTGACTCATATTCTGACAATTTTGTGAAGGGATTTTTTAAATCTGACAATTGAAAACAAATTTTTTTTTTTTAATTTTAATTTTTAATTTTTTTTTTGTATTGAAAATAATGAAAATGAGCGTTGTTGTGATGTTGTGATCAGCTGTGATGGCATCATGGCGGCAGAAAGCAGTGTGTAGCAGTGCGAGAGAGTAAGACATAGAGAAAGAGTAAGAAAGAAAGAGTGGCGCGGAGTGGGAAATACATAGTTCTCTGTAGTTGTAAACACTACACTCTATTGATAATTTTAGATAGTTCGGCTTAAGAAAATCGGCAGATTATGTTATTCCTACAATTTTTAAATATTTTTCTTTCAAATGAAAAAAAAAACCGCGCTCGAACATTTCGAGGTTATGATTTTTTTTTGCAACTTTGCGATTCGTTTATTTCTTTATGTCACGTTTAAATCGTCAGATTATTATAGAGATTTTATTTCTTGCATGTAATTAACTTATTTTGTTTAAATCTGATGCGCTCGAGTTTTTTTAAGGATCGATTTTTTTTTACTAATCTGATCGACTGCCCTAGACGCACACCCCTATATTAAGGGTTCATATATGGTGGAAGTACATAACAAGGTACAAGGTTTCTTTTCTTATATTAATCTGTCAGGCTCAAGTTACTTCCAAAATCCCCGCTTGGGCTCCCCTACTATTACTACCCAGGCGCATCATTATGTCCAAGCTAATCGACTTAACATATTGATGCGGGAGAAAAAAGAAGAATGTATCTACATCATCGAAATTGCTTTTCAACTTAACTGGTACTTGCAGGAAAGCTATACAGTCAAGCTCCATATGTATTAGGGTGGGACGAAAATAGAAAATTCTGGAATTCAAAATCGTCACTACGCTACGCAAAAAGTAACATACGGGGATCTAAAAACAGCATTAATAATAAGGACTCGACAGAACCCAATTTTTAGTGTATTGCAATAAATCATTTTATAAGAGATAATTTATTTTTAATTAAAATTTTTATTTCCGAAAAAAGATCTTTCTCCTTCGCTCCGCTGGGAATCGAACCCAGGTCTTCCGATTGCCGGTCGGGTGCTCTTACCACTAAGCTACTAGAGAGATCGAAGGCAGATACTTTTTTCAGATATACGCTTTTCATAGCAAGGTGTCATGTTTGAATATAATTTAAATTAGAAGAAATCGGTATTATCATCGGAGTTGGTAACTATCGATCATGTCAAAATCTTTCACAACTGTGAAACTGGAAATCAACATATCGATCTAAGGTAACTCCTCAATAACAGAAATTATAAGAGCACCCGACCGGCAATCGGAAGACCTGGGTTCGATTCCCAGCGGAGCGAAGGAGAAAGACCTTTTTTCGGAAATAAAAATTTTAATTCAGAATTTCAAACTCCATCTAGTCTGGAATGACGTTAATAATTTCTGTTATTGAGGAGTTACCTTAGATCGATATGTTGATTTCCAGTTTCACAGTTGTGAAAGATTTTGACATGATCGATAGTTACCAACTCCGATGATAATACAGATTCCTTCTAATTTAAATTATTTTTAATTATTATTTTATGTTTTTTTATTATTCATTATTTACAGCACATGCCGTTTTATTAAAAAGCAAGAAGGATGTGTAGAAAGCGTGGAATTTCCATTTATTCACTTTACAGGCTGTTTAAGGTGCTCTTTGGCTGTAGGAAGAGCTCTTATTTTGTGCGTCCTGTGCTGCTAATCACTCACTCAACATTTGATGCATGCCGTCTCGCCGCTTGAATTTCAAACTAAAGCTGTGTGATACGCTCGCGAGTCTTACTCAGGAGTACTGAAGTATCATTACTTTTAATGTCGCTAAGCAGGGAAACAGCCTTCTCGTAAACTACACAGTTCAGTTTCCAGAGATTAACATCTTCGGGGAGCAAATCGGGGAGAGCAATATTAGCTTCAGCTAATTTCTCCATCCTGAGAAAGACTTTTTGGTGGATATTTGATCTCCTAATTGGTATGTTGGCATTATCGGCTATGTGCAAAGATGGTCTTGGTGGAACAGGTGGTATGTTCGCTGAAGGATGTTGCTCTTTTTCTTGCTAACGAAGAGCTTCATATCCCTTTCGACGTAAAAAGGATACGTGATCTCTTGAATACTGGGGCGTTGTATGAGCATATTCCGGGTGAATATCTGATTGGCAAAAAGAAACTGAGAAAAAAAGTGGTGACGACTACACAATTCTTCGCTAGAGCCATGCCCGAGTAGTTCCATCCTGATAGGAGAAAACAAACATTTTTTCTCTGGTACCCCAAAACATCATCGCACGACTTACAAAGTCGACGATGCGTGGACAGGTTTTGTAAAGTCTTAAGACTTCAAGCAAATAGTCATATGGTACGTAAGGAAGTTTCTTTGATGTTAACAAGCTTGCGTCATGGCAACAGCGCCTATGATCACCAGACCTTTACTGCCCCGCGAGTTTTCACAACATCCTTTTTGTTCTTCTGTAAGTATGTCATTCTCGTTGCAGTCAAAATATACCTAAGCTGCAATGATAAACTTAAGGTATTTATAAATTGTTGGAAGACAAGCTATCGATCGAAATTCATATGAATTTTGAGCGTCTGGTTTTTTAAGCAGCATATACGTATTACCTATAAGCATAAATCCTGGCATCAGAACTGAGTGTTCGATGATTTCCTGAAAACACCTTGACAACGCAGGATGCATATTCGTCAGGTACTTGTACCAGAAGTTGTGCAATATTTTCGGACCTGAAGCTTTCCACTTACTTGCCCTTTTCGAAACTGCTAAATGATCTGAATCTGTGATGATAGTTAGCTCCATTTCATAGTTATTGCTTGCTCTGGATTTCTTTAGTCGGAATTGCGCAGCGTCTAAATTGATTCTGTTTGTTTTTCCCCAAACACTCGACTAGTATTGAATCATGTCTTCTAATTGGGGAACTTGAGTGTCGTGCTCGTTATTTTACTTTACACTCAGTTTACGGTAGGACCTTCTTTTATCTGCCTGAAAGGTTCAATTTTGCTGCCTCCCTGCACTACTTTTTTTGCAATCACTAAGTCTAGCAGTAAGAACATCAAGTCTCTGCCGTTGGGAGTCTATAATCTCATCTAGTATTGCTGGTGTCAATGTCTCGATTTAACAAGGGCAGATTATTTCAGTATCATTTTGTGTCAGCTTTCTGGTTCTATTTCCTTTCTTATGTTGAGTCAATCGACTCAATTTGCTCCTTGCTTTGCTAACATTCATATCCAACCTGATTTTCCATGGCGGATCTCGATCCCTTCCTCGGGCAAAGACTGCATTTGTAGGCCTAGTTCTGCAGCCTAACGTTTTAACGGCTGCCACAACTGCACAATAGACAAGAGGTTGAACCTCTAACGCAGTTAGTGTTGCGTTCGAATGCATAAGGAAAACCTTGCCACTCAGGTGTTCTATGAGTGCACGCAGATCCTTTGTGATGTACATCTTGGGCAGAAAATAACATTTCTGAAGTCTAGTAAAGCACGACTAAACTTCCTTTCGAGGTGCTGTAGTTTTTCTGGAATTTCGCTGTTCATATTTAACGAAAACGTTAATGTACAGATGTTGTTCTAGTGGACCTGGTACTTATTCTTCATTATCCCTAGCCTTCAGGTTTAATCAGGTCTTCGTTATACGCATATTTAATTAGGAATTAATCAATAGGAGGCTGCTCTTCCACTTCTCTTTTAATGGCAGCTATTTCAAAAGCCGAAAGCAGTCTGTTTACAGATATTGAGCGTTATTGGTCTGCTAGATTTAGCGCATTTATTCTTCTCTTTAGCTCTGGGTACTTATGTAAGAAGAGTCGATGGTGTTCTCTCCTCACACTTTGCCCACTTTTTACTGCTAAAAGGTGAAGATGCGCAACATCTTTGTTTATATAGTATTTAAATTTTAATTGCCTTCTTGGTTGCTGAACCTCTGCTTCTGCCTCTAGTTGAATTAGGCCATCTGCCTCTGTAGGATGTGGTGGTACTGCATCATCATCAGATTGATCAAGAACATCAATTGCAGCTTCTTCATTATGTTATGCAGCTTCCTTCAACTGATGTTCCATATCGACGTTCTTCCACCTCCAATCAATCTGCCGTTTAATGTCCATTGCTCGGGGTTCTACGGTAAGAAGATTAACCCTGATGTCCTTCACCTTAGCTATAAGTTTTTTTACTAAAACTTCATGTATATTAGGATACTTTGCAGCAAACTTTGTCTAGAAGTTGTATTCTCTTTCACTTTTGGTTTCATAATAATTTGTCGCAGATGTTCTTTCTGGCCAGCTGTTTGATTAGTAATATCTGCCTGACCATCTCGCAGCTCACCATCACCACCGACCCACATGTTGTGACCCCCAGCGGTGGCTCCAGAGGCGTCCGAAGATCCTCGGGTAGCGACAACCGTTTCAAAATATAAAAATACGAAAATACAAAATCGTTGAGAATAAAAAATACAAACAAAACTTGTTCTCGGGTGAACCCAGTTTTTCATCATCAGCCAAAGGCTAAGTCAAGTGCCTGACGACATGAGGATTTTATAAAATCCGAAGTTCATTTCAGCCCATCATGTCAGGCTTTGACATAACCTTAAAAAAAATATTATAATCCGAGCCCAATAAGCCCACTATAGTTAAAAAAGGAGAATGACTGAAATTCTATCTACATGAAATTTGTTATTCTTTATTTCGAGTTTTTAAGGTTATGTGGTTATTGGAATTTTAGGCTATGGGTTATAGGGTGAAGAGGTTATGGGGTCCAGGGGTCAAGGGGTAAAGAAGTCGAATGGTTATGAGGTTAAGAGATTATGAGGTTCAATATATTAGGTATAACGGGCTAATTGGGCTTGGATTATTAGATTTTTTAAGGTTATCTCCAAAACCTGACCCAATGGGGTGAAATGATCTTCGGATTTAGTTTTAGCCACCCCAAAAATATATAATGAAAATGGCCCGACCCCTAGACCAGAATTATTCTTCATTTTTGTGTGGCTGTAAACACTGTTTTACGTTTTGTCAAAAACCTGCAGTGACGGGGTAAAATGGAATTCGGATTCGGTTTCAGTGAATCCAAAAACCTATAATAAACATGGTCTGACCCCCAGGCCCGAACATTTTTTTGCGTGGATGTGTTATTATTATATTTTTTTTTAACTTGTTCTCGGGTGAACCCGGTTTTTCATCATAGCCACAGACTAAGTCAAGTGACTGATGAGGCTGTTATAAGTTGAATTAATACGATGTCTGAAATCTTCTGCGATGATATTGTAGGTACAAAATTAGGAGCATAGTGTAGTTTGGAGTTCGTATTTTACCGCTGTTATCCATACACAGCGGCCGCGAGCGTTGGAAGTGACAATAGTCGCATCTGGATGCTTTCGTAGAGCAAATAATTTCAGTCGCGTAAACATATCAATGGTTGAGGACCATCCCGAAGACCCGAGAGACGAAGCAATAACTACTCCTTGACAAGCGATTACTCAGGATTACTACTCTTTTGGAATCCTCCTGAGTTCTTTTGATTTCAAACGCATCAAGCCTTTGATTTCAGAGTGAAGGGTCCCTCGAAAAGGAGTAACGGTTAATTGTAAGTAGTAAGTGAGCGTTGGTATCAGTAAAAATGAACCTTTCCCTGGAAATCGGAACCCTTTACCGCTGCTTCCAAGCCCGATGCGCTACTCACTGCGCCACGGAGTTGTGCATGATGATGTGCCACGTTTCAGTAAAAATGAACATTTTTATGGCAATTGGAACCCCTGACCAGTGGGTCAAAGCCCGATGCGCTACCCACTGTATCACGGTGTTGCTCACGATGTTAAGTTCCCCTCCCCTATTCTGGGATAATCCGCATACTCCAGCACGCTGTGCCTAAACCAACTCTAAATGAGGAGTTTCGTTCGAGTGCTCGAGGTGAGCGGTTTGCTTTGTGTGCTTCTCCTGACTTTATGGTACTTTTTAGAGTGTTCGTGGCGTGCTACGCCTCGCCATTCTGGAATTAATGAATTATGAGAGATTAAATGGTCTTTTGAAGTGAGATGAATTTACAGTGCGATGGAAATATAAAGAGGTCTAAAGTTTCTTTTTTGGAACTTCGGAAAGTAGCTGGGTGCAATCAGATGCATCTTCTCTTGTGAAATTACATTCAGTTTTGGAATTGCGTTAAACTCTTGAATGTGCTTTGGAGTTGGGTGATAGTGTAGCTCAATAATGTGTAGCTTGTAGAATATTGGATATTCCTCAGAGTTTTAAAAAAAACTTTAGAGTGAATATTTGGAAACTTTCATGCCTTATCTCTGCTGGCAATCTTTTATATTTGCTAAGGTCACCTATAACCTCTATTCTGCTTGCAATGTTGCCATGTTTTGACTTTGAATATCACTCACCAACACAAGCTGGCATCGTATAAACTGTATTTTGATGTGTATCTGGTGTTTATAGCCGCTCCTAATCTTTCCATTTTCTCCAATAAGCCTCCTTCTTAATTTATCCTATAGTAATTTTGTCTGTATTAGCTTGAGCCATAAATTGCTTCCGCTTTCACTGATTAAATAGTTAGAGGAGGTACGACTGAAGTCTACGTTCAAGCTCATCGTGATTGGAGGAATACACTCACTGGATTGAGTTACTACCGGAAGTTGCATGGGAAAATTTCAATCGTGATCAATTTTATGTTTAGTTCTGGCCGTTTGCTAAATAGCAATAAGCCACAATCAAGAAGAAGAAGACAACTCGAAATGAGGAGTTTACTTTCAAAAGGGCATATACCCACCTTTGGTTTTTGTTGGCAAATCAAGAAAAACGTTTTACAGTCTTTATAAAAAGAATTGGTGTTTCTGGGTTACTACATTATTTTGGTCCTAGACCACGTACCAAATTACCAGAAGTTTGGATTCTCATTATCTCAGTATCTCATTATCCAGGGACTGGACGCATGCTCTTTTAGCGGCAAGGCACATGTTTAACTCACTTTTAATATGGGATAGAAAAGCTTTTTTGGAGGAAACTGATACACGGGTTGATATGGCTCATCCTAAAGATACGCTTAACGAAAAAAAACAAAAAAATTTACAAAATGGATATATGCAATTTTTAAAGTAAACTCCTCAAATGATAGGTCATAGGATAGTTATTTTTGTCCTCCCGAATCAACTTTATCACCTTGAAAAGATTGTGCAAAACAAATGTTAGCTAAATCCCCTGCTCTCTAAATATGAATTAGTGAAAATGTCACTAGTTGAATTAGTAAATTTATGGTTCACTCACCGAATAGTAATATTTTGATGTTTTACTTTTAAAATAGTAAATATTTAACTACTAAATTAGTAAGAGTTTTACTAATCTCAATTAGTAAACATGGTTCACTATTATTTAGTAGCTTCGCTTTACCAGTTCATTAGTAACCTAGCGCGATCACTAACGAATTAGTGAACTGCAACGATTTGGACTAATCAGAAGTCATTTCCTCATATGACATTCCGCGCCACTTGATGCCACGCTATTTGAGGTTCGCTTTGTGTTATCATGAAGTCACAAAAAGTGTTAAATTGTATAGTTCATAATTTTGTTAATGAAACGATTTATATTGCTGGTATTGTGTAAGTACAATGATCAAACATATATTAATCTAATGATTAAATTGTATGATATTATAATATCACATTATAATTATTAAAATAATTTTAATTTATAATTTAACTTTGAGGTTGGGTTTATCAAAACAAAACTTTTAATTCCAATGATTCCAATGAAACAAGAAAACATTAGGAATACACAGGATGTGTTATATTAACAATGTTTTTTATTTTAGTTATTATTAGCTGGATCATTGTCGTTTTCCAGCGAAAATGTCCAAATGCTTTGATGAGGCTGAAAAGCGCACCGCACAAGAGTTGGCGAATGATTTGTTTCAAGACACAGATGCCTTATTTACATGAATATTCGTCAAGAATTTGGATAAGTATAAAAACATTATTAATGACAAAACTTGAGTGTAGAACAATATATTTAGGTAGAATGCAATAAGTATATATTTTTGGTATATATTTTTGTTCTTTGATATCGACTGTTACCGGTAACGTTTTTTATCAGGGTTGACACTGAATGTCGATTTTAAAATTCGCGAAAAAATTGGTAGTTTTTTGAGACCGGGAAACACCGAGAAATGACCATTCATTTTTTGACAGAAAATTTAACAAATTTTTGAAAAAGTTTTGAAGAGTAAACAATTAAAAGCGTTTGAAATTGAACATTTCTGATGAAAAAAGTTTTTAGTTCATCAAGTGTAAACATAAATTAATTTATGACTTTTTAAATTCAACTTTCCTCAAGGTATTAAAAGTGGAAAATGAAAATTTCAAAATTAAAGAGTTTACAGATTTTAACGATAATAATTTAAATGTTTCAATTCGAAAGCCTTAGTAGTTCAACAAATGTAAACGTTCAATTGAAACTTTATAAACTATTTTTAGTTTTGAAATAACTTCACATTTGGTCGAAAATTCATCTTTTTTAATAAAAAATTTAATTTTCTTGATTAAAAATAGAAATGTTTCGTTTAAAATTTATTCTATTTCGTTAAAAATTTATTTTTATTTAAGTATTCTATTTTTGGTTGAAAACTCATTACGTTTGTTAAAAATTGAGCTATTTTGTTGAAAATGAATTATGCTTTATCATTTTAGTTGAAAATTAATTTCTTTGGTTAAAAACAAGTTTTTTTATTACAAAATTAATTTTTTCAACTGTAAATTGAACTATTCTCTTTTCAGTCAAAAATTTATACTGAAAATTCACCTATTCTATTTTTGGTCAAATATTAATTTTTTTGGTTAAAAATTACACTATTTTGTAGGAATTGTTTTGTTTTGTAAAAAATTCATTATTTAGGTTGATAAATCCTGTATTTAGTTGAAAATTGATTTTTTTGTTGTTGATGATACATCACTTCAGTTGAAAAAATTCAGTTCTTCGGTTGAAAATTTAATTTATTTGCTGAAAATTCAGTTTTCAAAATGAAAATGTAACTTTAATGTTCTCTGCTGTTTTCCGCAATCATATTTTTATACTAACTCACCTGAGAGCTTTTGCTATGTTGGCAGAAATATTTCTCAATCCCAATTTTTCTACGGGAAAAAGCAATACAAAATCGTAGTCAAATAAGGGTACTTCGTCTAGCAATATGAAAAAGGTTATTCATTTGCAAATCGCAGAAACTAATTTTGGTGTCAATAGGCAAGGAATCGACAACGTTAATCGACTAAAGAGTACCATTCCAAGCCCAGATCTTCTTCGCCTACTACCGGAATCATCAAATGTTCCAAATTTTATTTAGGAAGTGCAAAAGAAATAAAAGAGAGAGTTGATGTGTTGTCAGGATTACGAGCTTTTTAAAAAAACTTAAAAACTCGATCATATAGGCAATATGAAAATGATAAATTACAAAGTGGCCGTTTTAATCAAAGAAAAAATTCCCGGTCATTTTCCAGATTTTTCCCGGGTCACCAAAATTTTTCACGGTCAATGAAATTAAAAAATTTGAACTCTAAGAATAAAAATTTTCCATTTGAAGTAATAAAAACTGAGCTGCAAATTTCGAAGTACTCAAAGTGGAACTCTTGAATTTTAAACTTTTAAACTTGAAGTTTACAAGTTTTTCAATTACAAAATTTCGCATTCAAATGCTCAATAATTTACACGTATAAAATGGAAGCTAGTAACACTTTTCAAGTGAACAATTTCAAATTGAATGCAGTTAAACCGTCAAATCAAAACTTTGAAACTTTTATAAATTGTCGAGTTCAAAGATTTAGATTCAGTTCCAAAAATATAAATCCACGTTATCATTTTTAATGCTCTAATTTAAAGAATCAATCAATGAATTAACATTTTTTGAGAATTATATCATTTTTAACAATTTTAAGCTAGTACATTTATTTTAAATAGTTTAAAAATTCTTAAAATGCTTTCACATTAATTTTTAGAAATTTCGTAAATCTCTCAATATTTTCCTAAAATTAATTTTTAAAAATAAAAAATCATTTTCAATTTTCCTAGAAATCTTAAGGAAATGATTTTTATTCTTTTGAAGCCTTTCACAATTCTTAAAAAGCTTCTAAATTTTTCGTTTGAACTCTGCAAAAATCTATATTTTGTTTTAAATTAGTCTGTCAGCACGTAGACACTTCGTCTAAATTATTCTAAATAATTTCAAATTTTCAATTAATTCTGAATTTTTCAAAACTTCTGAATATCGCTTCAACTTACTCGAATTTTTTCTAAGAATAATAGGTGTTCAATTATTATTTATACGTAACGTTCAAAGTTTAGTTTTTTTGTTTGGTTTTGAATACCTGATTTATAATTACTGATTTTAAATGAACTGTCAGATATTTCTAAATATAAAGTAATTGTTCTTTATCTTAATTGAAAAATTCGAAATTGAAATGTTTAAAAATGGAATATTTTAGACTGAAACAATATTTAAAATTTAATAAAAGCTTTCAATTATGAATATATCATTTTGAAGTTATTTTGAAATTGAAACTAGACAGTATATAAAGTTTCAATAGGGTGTTTACATTTGTTTAACTAACAAGACTTTCCAATTGAAACAGTTTAATTTTTAAAGCAAAAATCTGGAAATTCGGAAATTGAGAACTGATTTCCAATCGTCTTATAAAATCAATTATCACTCACTTTTTAATCTTCAAAGTACAGTATAAATTCTTTAAATTAAAATGAACGCTTAAAAATTAAAATCTAAAATGGAAAATTTTTAAAGTGGTAGATTTTCGAATTACGCATTCTAAACTGAATAATATCATAATTTGTAAAATTCCTGGTCAAAAAATAAATTCACTGTTATTTCCCAGTTTTTCCCGGTGTCATAAAATTCCCGGTCCAGCGGCCACCCTGAAATTATCATAGTATTGTTCTATTTAACTATGGCCAGTAGACAAAAAGTAATTCAAGATCAATTTATTTAATTACTATCACCTGGCCAAAACCACAACATCATTGAATATCTATGTACTTTTTCGTTTTAAATTTTCCGTTTTATTGTCAATAAAACTTACATGAATTTATGACAGTGGATATTTTTTGTATTCTACCATTCTTTATGATCTCCTTTCAATTTATATTTATTTGAAGGTATTCATTTTTTCACTGAACAATTAGTGCATTTTCACTGTATAATTAGTGACTTTCCACTCATCAATTAGTACACACTGCAATGGCACGCACTACTAATTGCTTAGTGGAATTCCACTAATTTCATAAGTGGACAATTTCCACTAATCAAATTAGTAGTTTTCTACTAATCGTTAGTGACCGACTTCTCTCTAATTGAATTAGTGAAATTTCACTATCAATTAGTGAAATTTCACTAATTAAGATTTAGAGAGTGGGCCGTTTTTTAGAAAAGTATTTGAAGGGTTAAAAATTGATTTTTTTTTTGTATCACCGTCTTCCAACAAAATTATTGAAGTATGCGTACAACTTTTGATCTTCTTCGCAGACGATTGTTTAGCTCCACTATCTTACCAGGCAAAGAAATTTGCTTCCCCGCACGTTCCTCATTCATCCATTGAAGCAGTACAACAGGCTCAAAGAAAAGTACTCGCGTGTGACAGAAATGTTATTAGTACGATAACAAGTTCACGCTAGTTTTTTCATGTGCCTGATTTTTGTTGAAAAATAGCAGAATGCTTCACATGTTTCAGTGAGCAGCCCGTGGAATCTGTACATTCAGATTTTAAAACAACCTGTGTTAAGTACAAAGCTTCCAGCACACATCCTCATTATTAAAGCAGCACAAGAACACAATGACTGAATTTGCTCAAATTTATTTTCCACGCTACTTTTGAAGGTCATAAATCAATTTCAAGAAAGCAATTTACTGTACAATGCGTCATTTAAAGTTGGTTTAGGCAAAACATGCTAGGAGAATGAGGTAGATGTATTTCTTCACTTGGCGCGGTGCCAAGGTCCTACACACCACCCGGCATATTGAAAGAGAAAGTTCTCATCCTATCCTAAGCCGACGTGAATCAGCAAGACGAACTGTTAATCTGGTAACTGGGACCAAGAAAGGCATTTTCAGAAGAAGTTATGAGTAACTTTTCTTTGCGGGGTACGCTGTTCACACAAGGGAATGGAGGAGGTGTCATTTATAAATAGTAATTAAGCGTGAGTGTTAGTAAAAATTGACTCCGCCAATGGGAATCAATTGGCCGCCAACTAGAAGCCTGATGCTCTATCCCCTGCACTAGAGAGTCAGGTGATGAACGAATTTTTATGGTCGTTCATCAGTATCTTCCGAGACGTCACATCCAGGTTACCGGATGGGTCGTCGGGTTGTGGATAGAGAGGTCCTGTACCGCGGGTTTCTGCTTAATATGGTTACACAGCTGAATAAGCAGTCGAGGATAATAGTTCAGGGATGTTCCCGCAGGAAAACCCCCCAACCCAACTCATTGAAGTTGGAGACGCTACAGAGGGCAGGTCTGAGCTGTGTTTAGCCATCATGGAGCAGCTGGCGAGACGGCTCCGTACAGGACTCCTGAAGGTGTGATGGGTGTCTTGTCAAATAAGCAATAAGACGGAGGTTACTGATGCTATCGCCGCCAGGGCTACGGCCACATGGCAACGAACTGCGAGGTGCCGGATTGGACCAGATTCTGCCGGAAGTGTGGCAAAGAGGGCTACAGAGTTGCGGAGTGTGCCAGCACGCCGCAGTGCTACCACTGCGCTGCACAACAGCTCCAACCCGACCATCTGCCGGGTACGATGAGGCATTCGTCATTTAGAGATGCATCCGTGCTAAGGAAGTCTAAAAAAATGATAGCAGTAGCTGATCAAGCCCAACCAAGGTGTCGAAGGCTGACGAGCCCGAGACATAATATATTTTTCCTGCTACTGAAAAATCGTAGATCGACTATGAAATTATATTGTCTATTTACATAGTTCTATGAGGTCATACGGCACTAGGAAAATAAATTCACTGTAGATACAAAATGTTTTATTAGTACTAGTCTAGCTTATAATCACATGCGCATGTGCTGTCTCTCGTGTACGATTATCCACGTTTCAACCTAACTTAAAATGTCAGACGTGATAAACTTGTAAATCATACCTTTTTATATAAAGTATCGTGTACACCAAGGACGCAAACAATATCTTATTAAGTATAAAGAAGTCACTTGCACGAGTTACAAAAAAGAATGTTTGTGATAAAAGCCGGGGGAAATTACCGCCTTTAGTATTTTTTTATATAATATATTTCGCAAAATATTTGAATGGGTTGGTTTACAAAAAATCAAATGAGCTGATTTGAAGAAAAAAGGCTTTGCAGATTTACCACTACCAGACAAATATAGAAGAAAGAAATTACTAAAGCTTCTGTGGGGAATAATGTACGGTTGAAAATTCCTGTTATACATGTCCCTGTACATATTCGTGCACACGAACCCGTACATTAAATCTCGATGCTTCCGGGTAGCAATTTGGCGAAGAAAACTTTGAACGATCCTGCAAAGGAACCTGCATCGACACAGGAAACTTTGGAAGAATACTGTACAGGTTCCTTTGCGAAGTAAATTTAGGCACGGGTTTCTGTATAAAAAGAAAGATAGGGTCCTTCACAGAGAGCCATCACGAAAACTAATGTCGCTTACAGCTATAAAGTTGCCTTCCTTTTATTCCCTTGAAGATCTAACTCACTATCGAGAGACCTAAGCCACTAGCGAACTCTCGTGGATTGGTTCCAATGCAAGTTCATGTACAGGATCCTGAACAAGATTCTGTATATGAACCCGTGCCTCAATTCACTCTGGAAAGGAACCCACACGGGATCATTCAAAGATTAGCTTGCATACAGGTTCATTTGCTATACAGTTTCCTGCGCCAAATTCCTACACAGGGAACCTCAAGATTTCCTGTACAGGTTCGTGTGCGCGAAGCTGTACAGGAACATATACAGGATCCTCCGAGGTTTCTGTACAGAAATTTTTAACTAGGTGCACTGTTTTTATCAACGGAAGTACTTTAGGGACAGCAGAATTCATGTTTTTCTGACTTCTCAGTGAGTAACCCCTTTTTAGTGGGAAAAAAAATTTGAGAACGTCTTTAGGACATATTTACGACATCTTTACAACATCTATTAAGATGCCCAGCCAAATCCCGATTTTTGGATTATCTTAAAGTTAGACATGGCAATTTCTTTTTCATGGTGATAAAGTTATTACGTATATTTTTACATATTTGAAAAGAATGTTAAGAGGGCGATAAAGTCGTTTTTGTGACAAAAATTGCACTTTTAGCAGTTTTTTCTTTATTTTTGACTTCTACAGTTTTAACTTTTTCATTGTAACTAACACTAATTGTTCATCGTAAAAATGTCAAGTTACTTTCAAATTTCGCACAGAATAAACAAAAAAATGTTAAGGAGGCTTTCAATGCCATAACAGTACTAACTTTAGACACATGAAAGATTTCACGGCTAAATTGTACAGTGAAAAATGTTGCTTCAATGTA
Source organism: Andricus curvator (assembly GCA_932195095.1). Taxonomy (NCBI): domain Eukaryota; kingdom Metazoa; phylum Arthropoda; class Insecta; order Hymenoptera; family Cynipidae; genus Andricus; species Andricus curvator. Next base: position 45,712 of record CAKNYM010040099.1, read on the forward strand.
CAAGTTTCAGAAACTACTCTATACTTAATTATCAATCATATGTGCTATTGATTTAAATATTTGAAAATACTATTTGCGATGCACTTGAAATATCAGTTTAAAAAAATAAAATATCCTCAATTTTGTATGCCCACTGGGTCGTTAATATAAAATACGGAAAGAGAAAGTTTTACCTGCGACGGGCGGCTTTGATTATCAACTTTATCAATGCCATCCACAGGTTGTTGTTGGCCACTTAAAAGTGCAGTCAGAAATCTTAAACCAACAGATAAGAGACTTGCCCAAGGACTCGCTGGAACCGTTTCATCGATTTCGTTTTTACTTGGACTGGTTAGACTCGCTGTTTGCCCAAGTAACATTTGCATTAGCATGCTCAGCATATTCGACCAGGAAAATCCAGTGCTTCCTCCATCCTAAAATAAGAAAAGTTAATAGGCTGCATTTTTTTAAACGCATTTTTTTTAAAGAAAATGATATCATGTTGGGTCTTTAGCTGATATTTTTTTGTTCATGAAGAATGGCTTTATGATTCTCAGAAATAACTATTCGAAAATGAAAGCAATAGGAAGGCTGTCTCGTGAATTAATTTCAATTTATTTCAATTGTAAAATATTGCATATCTGAAAAAAATATATAGTCTTAACCTGAAATAGAATAAAAGTGAACAGAATCTCGAAAACTTGTTTTTTTTTATATAATATTTCGATAACACGTTGGTTATATCTAAACATTGTGAAATGCATTTTTTGGTTTCAATATCGGATTCACAAAAAATATCGATATTTTAAGTTTATTATAATAGCATCTTGTATTAAAAGATACGCTTAATATTTTTTCATTTATCCCTCAACTAACTGTCAATACAATATTTTACTAAAAAAACGGATGTTAATGACGAATATATATACCATTAAGCCATTTCCCTTTCGGCGAGCCTCAAGGGGTAAGCGTGACACTACCCGATTCGGGTAGTGTTTCTAGTTGGATAGTTTCTTGTAGTAAATAACTACAAGTGTGGGCTCACCACACCCACCACCGCCAACAGCAACGCAGCAGTATCAGACGGTCACCCATCCAAGTACTAACCGCGCCCAACACTGCTTAACTTCAGTGATCTAACGGGAACTGGTGTTTCCAGCGTGGTATGGCCGTTGCCAATAACGAATAATTTGACATAAATCGAGGCACAGACTTTAAGGTTTTCACAATATTATTTATCTAGCTTGAAGAATTTGCATAAATTAATACTTTTGTTCCTCTAAAGTTGAAGAACTCGACATATTAAGCTTTCTTTATGTTACTGCGAAAAATAGAAGCGAAAATCAGTATATGTGACGTACGCCGAAGAAAGGGGGCTTACTCTGAAAAGTCAGATTTTGGAGGGCGAGCGATCGAAGTCGACCCGATAGACGCGACTTATAGGAGAGAGGGAAGACTCACGAAATCTTCCCTCTCCACTTACCACTCCATTCTCCGCATATAGTGGCGCCGCTCACGGACGGGGTATATATGAGACGCGGAGGTCTCGTTGTAAGTGGTGGGAGGTGTTTCACGGGATCTCGAGCTCTCGAGCGAAAGCCCGATTTCTCGGGTACTTATCAACTCAATTATTAGCAATAATAACGCTCGGAAATTTTTGTATATGGTTTCATTAAAAAGAGCAACTCAAAAACTATCGAAAGGTGTAAAAACCTCCATTTCGATTTTTTTAGAGTAAGCCCCCTTTCTTCGGCGCACGTCACATATGCTTGTAGAAAGAGAGGTTGGCACACCGTGCGGTAATGCTATTTGGGATGTTCTTATATTAAATCAGCCCTCTGAAAATGATGGCTGGTCCTTATTGCTATGAGTTTCTATCTGCAAAATTCAGCCGCTGGTGGCACTTCTTGGGCGCGATCCTACTTCAACATGTAGCTCAACGGAACATTTTTTCAAAAACAATAATGAGCGAATCCATTTTAAATCATGCAGGCTGGCGGATGATATATTCAGTTTCAGCTTGCCTATCAAATATGTTTTTTAAGTGAAAGATAAGAAGACACGTATTTTTCTAAAGTAACTTAATGACATTTTTACATTCTTTAAAAATATTTCAAAATTGTAAAGGTACAATGAGTTTTTGCAAATGTTATATTAAAAACCGTGCCATTTTCGCAACTTATGACATAGAAAGGTTTTTATTGTTTCAGTTTTTTCAGTTTTTCACACTCACTCAAAATTCATTCTAAAAAGTTTAAAAATAATAAAAAATGTTTTTTAAAATAATTTTGTCCTCCCGATAAACAAAAAAATAACAACCTGAAAATGTATGGTCAGTAGACTCTATCAGTACCTATTATTTAAAGTAAAATTTGCAAAAAACTTATTGAAGATCTGCATGATTTGCGCCAAATAATAAATGAAGGCGACAAATTCGTCCTTGATCGTGGTTTTCGAGATACGAAATACGTACTGAAGTCTAAGGGCTTTACCGTACAACTTTACCGCCAGCGTCAAAGGGTAAGCTCGTACCTAACCCAAATGATAAATGAGAATGGGTCTATCAATTTGCAATTTCTGAAAGAGCAGGCAAATATTCTAAAGGTCCAGGTATAGTCAAGACACATTAGTCGCAAATTATATAGATATTTCATAGACTACAGACCAAACAGTGTGAGTATTGCAGGAATTAAAAGATACGCTTGTGAATGTGCTAATGGTCGAAGAACAGTTGGCTGCTGTTCCCATGTAGCAGCCATTATTTATTACTTATCACACGCGATGTACTTGTCGAAATTCGCAAGGTCTGCTGAAATTCTCCGTAAATTGTTTAGACAAAACAGTATGAATTCCGTGATAGAGGAAGACAGTGACGACGATTAAGTGTATAGCATATTAGAGTAAGGTATATTTTTCAAAATTATACTTACTTCATTGATTTATAAGCTAAAAATCCAGTTGGCCCTCCATTATCATGGAGCTGTTAGCTAACAGAAGAAACATCAGCATCCAGATTTCTCTCAAGCCCAAAGATCTGGCTGAACTGGATGACGAGCTTCGTGGAGATTTTTCCGAAGAGTCCGACCTCTGGACTATGAATTGTAGTGTGCATTATGGAGCGATAACTTTTGTGGATGCAAACCGTAAAAAACAACGGTTGATCATTAGATCAAAAGAAGAATGCATCAACTCAGTACAAAGATAGACTGGGGAAGACAGTACGCGTCCCGTCTTCAGTGCGTTTTAGACTACATAACATCTGGCTGGAATTTCACTGCCAAAATGCCACAGTTTGCGTGCAAACTGCGGATCCGACATCACACACTAAACAAGTGAAAGGTGATCACCATCAGGCAGCATATTGTCAGTGTCGACCACCCGCCAAAAACAGAGCAGGTCGAGGCATTTTGGAGAGAAGTCTACAAAGTCAAGCATCCACTGAATAAAGACACAAAGAACATAAGTAGCTTCGAGGAGATGTGCAGTGCGCTCATAACACATGAGGAGGAATGCCCACCTATCACTACCGAGAAGGTGAAAAAATTATTGAGAGGCATGAAGAACTATTCCGCTCCGGGATCCGACGGTGTCAAGACCTTTTGGTGGATGAAGTTTCCTTCAACCCACTATCATCTGGCACGCATTTTCACAGTGTTCCTCTCGAAGATGAGTAATTTGTCTGACCCTAAGAATTACAAGCCAATAACTTCTCTGAAAACGCTGTATGATGTCTTCAAAGCTATTCTATATGATAGGATTTTTCGAATAATCGGAAGAGTGTGGCAAGAGATGTATAAACAACGCGGCTCAAAGAAAGGCGTATCCGAATGTCGGGAGAACCTGCTCATCGATAGATGTGTCAGCAAAGAGGCAGCATCCTACCAGCGCTGCCTATCGATGGCCTAGATTGACTACCGGAAAGCTTTTGATTCAACCTCCCATAGACTAATCATCGGTCTGTTGGAAAGCTTAAAGGTTTATTTACACATCATGAGGTGCATAGAGATATTGGTGCTGCTTTGAAAAACCTGTTTTATTATTTCATGTGGAAAACATCGGGTGATAACTAAGAACGTCACCTCTCAGAGAGGTGTCTTTAAGGGCGACACTCTAAGCCCTCACCTCTTTTACCTCACATTATTGTCACTACCTCTCGTACTCCGCCATTCCTAAGGATATTTCTGCGACAAACCCGGATATCGAAAGCTTGAGGTCACTCATGTATTTTACATGGATGATCTCAAGATATGTGCTAGAAATAAAGAGCAACTAGATCTAACTCTAGGGATTGTCAAGGAGTACACTCGGAAGTATGGAATGGAGTTTGGTTTAGCAAAATTCGCCAAGGTTAATTTGAAGCGAGGAAATTTTAATGAAATCTCCAAGGATCCTGAACTTTTCGACAGAAGCGCTATACGACAGCTTGGCGCTGAAGAGACCTATACATACCTAGGCGTGCCACAGAGCCACATTCAGGACGTAAAATCTATACAGAATGCTCTCCGATGCAGATATAAGCGTCTTATCCGACAGATTTTGTCCACCGAACTGACGGCAATGACGAGCTCAGATCCCTGATATCGGGTCACGAAAGGTTATGCACATGAACAAAAGCATGCACCTTAAGTCGTCTGCTACGCGGCTTTACATCTCACGCCGTCCAGTTGGTTGCGGAATATTGAATCTATAATGTCTTCACAGCGGCATAATTCGGGGTACAACACATATAGTCGCAAATGGACGACACCCTCTTCTTAAAATGATCAGGAAACACGAAGAAGTGGGTAAAGGAGCGTTTCTGTATAAAGCAGCGTATGAGGCTACTGAAATACTTGGCCTTGACTTCAATGTCAGGAGTGAGCAAAATGCATTAAAACATTATCCATCTCAAGTAGTCACTCCTGAAAGCCCGCACCAAGAAAGCACAGGAGAAAAACTTTCGCGAAAAGCTCAAGGACGAAAGGATGTGCAGCATCTTCCACATACATGTGAAAGATCAGTCGATATCGTATGAGCTAACGTTTGCTTTCCTCAAATCATCCGGAATGAAGTCGGACACGGAGGGTTTTATTTTGGCGTGTCAAAATGGTGTCATTTGCACTTTAGCATACCGTAGCCCCATTTTAAGCTAAGACATTCCGGATTATAGCAGCAGAGCGTTTCATGCACACCCTAAGGACCTAGGACATACACTATCTAGTTGTCCAACTCATGCGGGAACAACGTACATCCAATGGTACAATACGGCACTGAGATTGCTTTTTTACCATCTCTGTCACTCTTACGGTATGATCCCTGATATTACTCCGCCAAGCGCTCCTAGGGAAATAAAGTCAATTGTCGGAAATTCCCAGTTAAAAAAGGTATATATAGTTTATATATAGTAGGAAAACACTGATATTTTTCATTTGTTTCATACATAAAGATTTATAAAACAAATGAAAAATGTCATTGTCTTGTCCACTATATCTAATCTATATATCACTTTTTCACCTGGATTAGAAGTAGCTTTTGAAGAGAGAGACTTTTGCCGGATCGTCGTATGGAGTCTATCGCAGTCTGTAACCACCTATCTCACGGTCATGAGACGTGGTTACAGCTAAAAAGTTACCGCGATTTTTCTGGAAGCAGGTGCCATATTGTAGAATGGCACCCGCTCCCAGTGAAATCCCGCGGTTGTCCTTACATATGACAAAAACATCCGTTGGATCTGATCCCGTTGTTAAAACGTACGATCTCGATTTCCGGCTTGAAAGACATTTTTACAGCGTTTTCGACAATGAAAGGATCTTAACCATTGAGTTGAATTTCGAATTTTACATAACATTATTTTTGGATATTTCACCTTATTCAAAATGCTCCAAGGAATTCTATTTTATATTAATTACTTCATACTTCATACTATATACTATATATTTTTTAAATATATGCAAGATGAATTTTTACTATTCTGCGGAGAAAAAAAGCGCAGCTTTTCTATAAAGGAATAATTCATTTCTATTTCAACAAATAGATATATACTTGCCTTTGGCCCTTTTAAGATTGTATAATTTTAGTTTTCTCAGACCCCCCTTGAAAGTGAGCCATTGCATGCACGTGAAGTAGGCGTAATGAGGCCGATTCCAGCCCAGTGACGTTCGCACATGAGCACTCCGCCGCCGGGCCAACATGAAACTTTACGCCCGCTACATGAAACTTCACTCCCGCTACATAAAACTTTACGCCCACTACACATAAATTGCACCACGCAAGTGCGAATATGGAGGAAATTATCTTTATCTTTAAAAAAGAATTGTATCGCTGTACCCCACAGTCATCAAGGTAGTATTAAGTAGTGTATCAAGGGCGTACGGCTATTTTTCCTTCCTTATGCCCTTGATACACAATGTACTATTTATGAAAACGCATATATTTACAACTTTAATATTTGCACGATGAGGCAAATAGTGACTACATGCACAAAACCACGAAAGTTACAAGCTCGAACCCCATCAGAACTATTTTTTTTAATAGAACAGCATGTTTAAAAAATTCCATTACCATACCTGTATCTGATTTGTATTAATTTCTTCAATGTTATCGAGTCCAACTTTCTTCATAGAATTTGGTTTCTCTGACAATTTTCGAGCATCAGTTACTGTTCCCGGATACTGTTCTGAATATTCAGGATGTTGTGGAAGCGAAAAAACTTGTCCAAATACAAGTGCCACCAAGCAGAGTGAAAAATACTGATTGTACTTCATCCTGAAACCAATTGTTATTATTATTAAATACTTTCCAATAGAGATAGTCATTACTCACACAGTAAGCACACACAAATCAAATAAGTATGGTTTTTTCACATTCATAATGATTTTTTAGTTTCACCATTTATTTCTTTGGCTTTTTCCTTTTACCGCCATGTTGATATCAATATTATTTTTAAAGTTTTTTGAATATATATATATATATATATATTTCGTTCGCGTTCGGAACGCGTCCTCGGCTTGCGGATAAAACGTCCCTGTACCAAGGGTTTCTGCTGAATATTGTTACAATAATTAATGAGCAGTCGCGGACAATTGTCCAGGGATGGTCCCGAAGGAATAACCCTTACGTGGGGGCGTAGCAACCGTGCCAAGAGCTGAATGGCTGCTGGGTGAGGTGTCTCGAACGGTGACTCTGGGATACCATGCGACCTCTCAGAGCATGCAGCCTTATCCTTGCGTGCGTGACTCTACAAGGACGGACGGACCCTTTCTCTAGCTGCCTGTAGGAATAACAATAACACCACCAAACGACCAAAAATGTGTAGATGCAGTTCAAAACAATCAAACGCGCAGAGCACCCGACAATGGGTCGGAAAACAGTTTCGATCACCCTACATTTAGGGGTGCTGAAAATAATTTAGACGGAAACACGACGATGAACCTGCGAAACGCCTACATTGAATGGACGAGTCAACTCAAGGATGACTTGCTAGACTGCTAAAATGCCAGCATTATCCCTAATTACGGAGGCATTATGACGCGTATGCACACTCTGTGGTGCCAGAAACAACCAGAGCTTCAGCACGTTTCGCATCAGTCTTTGCGAAAACAAGCCAACAACCTCCGGAAAAATGGATATGTACGCGGAGCGCTTTCCCAACCGCTGCTTGATCAAGCTGCAGACGAAGATGAGGAATCGACATTAAGACCAACCGCGGAAAGCAGGCACCTTTTAAGAGATGATCACGAATTCACGACAAGGAGGAACATTGAGATGCAGGTTCCTCCTGAGCCCCAAGATCTGGCTGCAATGAATGCCTCCCTTCGTGAGGATATCTCGCAGGAGTCTGACCTCTGGACCATCAATTGCTCAGTTTATGGTGATGCGAGAGCTTTGGCTGATTAAAATCGAAGGCTAAAACCGACGATGGATCAAAAGACCAAAAGACGCGTGCATCAACTGAACAAGAAGATAGGATGGATAAGACAAAATGCGTCCCGTGTTCAGTGTGTGATTGACTACATAACATCTGGTAGACCGTTCACTGAAAGGGTTGGAAAGTTCGCCCAAGAATTGTGGATCTACAATCACACACTGAACAAGTCAAAGCTGTTGACAATCAAGCAGCATATTGTTGACAAAATACGGTTGTCATCTGACGCAAGCAGAAGAATACAGAAGAGGGAGAGATGGATCAGAAAGAATCAACAGTTTCTCTCTGACCTATCGCGCCTTTCCAGCGATCTCCCTATTTCTGTCAAAAATCCACATAAGCCCAAAGAGGTAGAGACATTTGGCGAGAGGTATACAAGATCTCGAAATCACTGGAGTTGTAAGAAGATACTGATAATATCATCCACTTCAAGGTGTTTTGTGACAAACTCATAACATCTAAGGAAGTATGTCCATCAGTCACTGCTGAAAAGGTGAAAAAAGCACTAAGGGGCACGAAGAACGTTTCCGCTGCAGGACCAGATGGTATCAAAAACTTCTGGTGGAACAAGTTTACTTCAACACACTATCATCTGGCCCGCATATGCACCTCTGATTTAAAGTCAGAAACGCCCATACTGTATAAGATCTCCACAGCTGTTCTAAACAACAGGATTGTTCGTAGAATTGAGCCTGTGTGGAGAGAGATGTACGAACAACGTAGCTCGAAAGAAGGTGTAGCAGGCTGCTGACAGAAACTGCTAATTAACAGGTGCGTCTGCAAAGAAGCAGCAGACTATCAGCGCGTCATGTCAATGGCCTGGATTGACTTCCGGAAAGCTTTTGGTTCAACCTCTCATAGAATTATCACCTTTCTGTTGAAAAGCTTGAAGGTTTATCCCCACATAGTGAAATGCATACAGAGATTTCGGACCATTTGGAAAACTAGATTAACTATCTCATCTGGAAATTATTGGGTGAGAACGAACAACGTCACCTTTCAGAGGTGCGTCTTTCAGGGCGATACCATAAGCCCTCTTATTTTTTGCATCACACTTCTGTCTCTATATCTCGCACCACGAAATTCTCCTGGATACCTCTGCGGCGAAACTAATCATTTCGAGCATAAGGTAACTCATGTATTCTATATGGATGACCTGAATGTCTATGCTTCTGGTAAAAGCAAACTTCAGAGTGCCTTAAATATCATCAAGAAGTACACAGGAGAGAGTGGTTTAGACTTTGGATAGGACAAGTGTGCCAAGATTCATCTGAAGAAAGGAAAGGTTATTGGCGTTCTCAATTACCCTTAGCTTATGAATATAAGTGTCATTAGACATCTTGACTCTGGAAAGACCTATACATATCTGGGCATGCCCGAAGCAGATACAAGCATCTTCTTCAACAGATTTGGTCCTCAAATCTGTCGGCGTTCAACAAGGTATCTGCGACTAACATGCATGCCAGGATGGTGTCATTTCCACCTCAGTATACAATGACCGATTTCCATGTCAAGAAGTTCCCAGCGATAGGTGCAGAGCGTGTCATGCACACGCTGAGTACCTAGAACACATACTATCCGGGTTATCACCTCACGCGGGAACGACGTATCTCTACAGACATGATGCGGCCCTAAAAGTGCTTTATTACCATCTTTGTCGCTCTCGCGGTGTTGGCCGCGACCCTGCCCTGCGGAACGCTTCGAGGGAGATAGAGTCAATTGTAGAAAACGAGAAGTGCCAAATTTTCTGGAACTACGATTTTTGGACAGCAGTCTCCGTTGCACACTCGAGTCCTGACATTGTTCTTCAAGACTTCGAGAAACGAACTATATTGGACTGTACACAAAATATTCGGTTAAAGTAATTGTCGTCGTGATCAGTGCTCTCAGAGGTGCGAAACTGTCACTGGTTCGTAACCTCAAAGCCATACCCGCGTGCCAAAAATATGCCAAGGCACTAGCGAGATGGATGCAGAAAGCTGTCATCCTTGGGTCGCTTCGTGTCCTCGAAACACACGAAGGTTTTGCCGGCCCAGTGGTCTCGTAAGATCACTGAAGATGGGTACTTGTACTTGGATGGGTGACCGTTCAGGAATACTGCGTGCTGTTGGCCCGTCGTGGGTGTGGTGGGCCCACATTGGTAGTAAATATCCACCTAGAAACACTACCCGAATCGGGTAGTGAGGCAATGAACTTTCGAGTTCGAACTGCTAATCAATGTATGTATGTATGTATGTATATATATATATATATATATATATATATATATATATATATATGGTGAAAAGTTTTTCATAAGGACAACCGCAGGATTTTGCCGGAAGCGGGTGCTAATCTGAAAAATTGCACCCGCTCCCAGCGAAATCGCGGTAAGATTTCATCTGTAACCACGTCTCACGACCGTGAGATAGATGGTTACAGTCTGTGACGAATTCAATACAATAATCCAGAAAAAGTCTCGTGCACTCTGAGGACGCGGAGCAACCCAAGGACGCCAGCCTTCTGCATTTTACCCACAAGTGTCGCAGCATTTTGTTGACACGCAGGGATGCTTTTCAGGCTATTAACCAGTGGAACCTTGGCACCTCCAAGAGCACCGATGATCAAGACGATTAGCTTAACAGTATATTCCGGGTATCACCGTCGCAGCAGAAACAATTGTCGAGAATATGAAGTTCCAGTATATGCGGCACTTCTCATTTTCGACAATTGACTCTATTTCCCTAGGAGCGTTCGGCAGGGCAGGTTCGTGGAGAATATCGTAAGAGCGACAAAGAATGTTGTAAAGCAGTCTTAGAGCTTCATTTTGTCCGTGGAGAAACGTCGTTCCCGTGTGAGTGAGACACCTGGATATTATGTGTCCTAGGTACTCAGGATGTGGATAACACGCTCTGCAACAATCGCGGAAAACTTTTTGACGTGAAACGAGGTTACTTTATACTAAGGTGGAAATTTCCGCATAAATTGAGGAAAGCAAACGTTAGCTCCTTCGGCAAGGACTGAGCTTCTAAATTTCTGTAAAAGTTTTCGTGCATTTCCTCAGCGAGGAGCTGTTGGCAAAAGTTTTTGACATCTGCTTTGTTCACTTAGGCTTTTAGAAGCAAGGCATCTAGATGGAGTTATGCACTTTCCTTTTCTCCGATCTTATGATACACGACAAGGGTCTTGGCCGCCGGCTCCGCGGCCTTGTAAGGGAACGCTTTCTTGCCAATAATCTCGTGATTCTTGACCGTTTTCAGGAGAGGATCTCTTCCATTTGAGACGATGTGAGTTGTCCCCAGGATAAGTTCTTGACCAAGACATTGGAAATTTAGAATTCCGTGACCGCCCTGACGGCGTAGGATGTATAAGCGGGAACGGACGAAATGATACGCAAGCTCTTCTTCATCATTATTATTAGTATTTTTCTTTTTGAAATTGTTCTCCGGTGAACCCGGTCTTTCATCATCAGCCACGGACTAAGTCAAGTGCCCAATGAGATAACAATGTTATAAATTAATTTAATACGATGTTTGCAATCTTTTGCGATGATTTTGTAGGTACAAAATTAGGAGCATCGTGTAGTTTGGAGTTCGTCGTTTCCCGCTGTTGTCCTTACACAGCGGCCGCCAGCGTTGTAGGTGACAATAGTCGCCCCTGGAAGCTTTCATAGAGCTAACATCTGCCACTCCATTAGTGTTTATTCGCTTGCTTCCTAATGGTCTAGAAAGCTTCTTAAAATGCGACAGGTGTTCAACAAAACTGCCTTCTGAGGTACTGCCAGTACCCTACTGACTCCTAAATGTTCAAGATGTTCAGTGCATCTTGCGTGCACATTGCCTGTAGCTGAAATCACATTAGGATGAATTGATGCATGTTTCACATTCCTTCATATTGTATTTATTTCATTCCTTAGCACGCCATACTTATTGATCTTGGTTGTTTAGGTCGCCTGTAAATTTCGGTTAAGTGTACAAGCAACTTCGATGATGTAGACTCTTCTACCTTTTTTTTCTTGCATCACGATGTTGGGTCGATTGGCTTCGATGTCAGGGTTCGTCTGTGTAGAAACATCCCAATATAAGATGTAATCTTTGTTTTCTAAAACGGACTTTGGAATGTATCTATAGAAAGGCATCCATTCTGTTCAGTCATTCACTTGTAGATAATATCTTCTATTTGTAAAAATATTGAAGTTTAAAATTTAACTGCTCCATTTTCGGTCAAAAATTGACATTTTTGGTTTAAACATTCAACTATTTGGTTTAAAAAGTTTTAAACTAAAAATTATGCAAAGTATTTAGTCCTTTATGCAAAGTATTTGGGTCAATATTTATGTCATTTGTGAAAAAGTCGTCTTTTTTGGTAGAAAATTAATCTTCTTAGTTCAAAATTCAACTATTTGGTTAAAATTGTATGTACATATTTTATTGAAAATTCTTCTCTTCTGGTAGAAAATTAATCTTCTTGCTTGAAAATTCATCTGTTTGGTTTTAAATTTAACTTTGATTGAAAAAATTAAGGCGCCCCAAAAATCCCGCCTTGCGACAATGACGCATTGGACCAGTGTGTCAATGCGTGTAAATTCATGAAGACGGTATTTCAATTTTGAATCTTTCTATACGTACAAATGCGGTGCAAAAGTTTGAAGTCAGCGAATTCACTTCAATGCGTCAGCACGCAAAGGCTTCGACATTTGTCAATGCGTCTGAATTGGTGAAAGTAAAATACACACTCGAATTTGCCCCAATTTATCAAGGCGAATTTCACCAAGTCTTGATTTATACAGCGTAATCCGTAACAGGAAGACCAACGTGCAGAGCATACCGAATTTATTGTAAATGTTTAGAAAATTGTCCTGTAGCTCAGTACGGACACTGTGGACTGATACGCGAAGGATCGCTGGTTCAAGTCTCGACACATGCACTTTTTATTAATTTTTTTCGAATAGACCTTGACCACGCATTCATATGAATTCATACTTATTTAATTCGCGCTGTCTCGACTCATCTAAATGCGTCTCAATTCGTTCAAACAAATCAGAAAACGAGATTCACGCGCATTCAAAAATCTAAATTCACGACTAGCTGTATAAATTCTTTTTTTTTCATGCTGGGATATTTTAAAAGATTCCAAGGAACTTTCAATTAAGGTATTTGTCGGGAAAAACCACTTATTACAGAAATGTCTAAAATTCAACCAGCATAAGAAGGACACCGAGATCTATCAAACTGTAAAGTTAAAATTGAATAGTTAACATTAAAATCGCCCCGTACAAGTAAATAATCTCCTTTAGGGACTAAATCGTATTACATAATTGCATGAATAACTGCTTTAGGTAAAGAACAATATCATGAACATTATAAGCGAGTAACGGATAATTTTACCCGCATAGTTTTCGCAAAAAATCCAAAATCGAAATAACAAATTTGACGTCATTTTTCGTTCACGAGAGACTGACAAGCTGCAGTGCGTCAGCACTGTACTCTCCCTCACTTCCCGCTCCATCGTTCACCGTACCGGACGTTTAGAAATTTGCGATGGTTTGGGAAGAGAATATAGAGGCACATGGTAGGCTTCGTGTGCAATGTTGCCGTGATCACTTCTGCGACCGTTGCATGGCGTAGCGTATATACGTGTACATAGTCTGTAAGTGTCCATTTCAGCTAGATCTTGGGGCTTAGAAGAAACTTGAATCTTCATGTTCCTCCTTTTCCTGACATCGCTATCATCTCTCAGGTGATGTCTGATTTCCGCGATTGGACTTAATGTTGCTTTCTCTTCTTCGTCTGCAGCTTGTTCCTTTAGCGGTTATGAAGGCCCTCCGCATACATATCCAGCCAATTTTGAGCCAAGAAGGGAACAAATCGATTGAGCCCTTTTTTTGAAAATTCAAATTTTGATTTATCGAGATGCTTTTTTTAGCGATACAATTTTTTTATTATATGTACGCTTTTATACATCAAATATTTATCACGAAAAAAAACATATCGAAAAATCAAAATCTGATTTTTAAAAAAAGGGGTCGAACTATTTTTTTCATTTATCACTTGAAATATTCAGGCTACCTCAAAGAATTCAATCCTGCAAAGAATTTGCGTTGAGTAAGAAGTTTAGGTTGAAGTTGGTTGAGGCTCACCGTGATTCGGTTTCAATCCCTATCCGTGATTGAAATGCACTATATTATTGACTGTAAAATTGACCAAATTTACAAATTTATGAAAAAAAATTTGAAAACAAAAAATATACATTATAATAAATTTAGATCAATTAAAATGTATAAGGTAGGACTGATTCACATAGCCTTACTAACGAGTCCGGTGAGTCAGTCCGGGACTAAACATAAAAAATATAATTTTTATTTTATTTAAAAATAGATACATACTTTTTTAAAATTAATTGTAAAACACAAAACAAATAAATATTATCTACCCGTATTGCCATTAAACAAATCTTCTTTACTCTTATAATACTTGGGTCAACTAAAAACGATATCTTTCGAAAAGAGAGCAAAGATGTCATATAACTATATTCTCTTGTGTAAATTTCCCGCTCTTTCTTACCTTCTAGGATAGAAGGAGCAGGAATAGATCACGTACACGTTCCAGTTGCGTCGGGATTGGTTGCTTTAAGGAACCATCATCGTAGCTTCTGGAGCCTACAAGTTCTCATACATAAGATGAAGAAGATAATAATAAGATAATACGATGGTAGCTCTAAGAAAAGCATCCGGAAGCGACTGTTGCCACCACCAACGCTGTGTAAGGATAACAGTGGTAAAAGACAAACTCCAAACTACACCATGCTCCTAATTTTGTACCTACAACATCATCGCAAAACATTTCAAAGATCGTATCAAATTAACTTATAACATCCTCATCTCATCTCATCAGTCACTTGACTTAGTCCGTGGCTATGATGAAAAACCGGGTTCACCAGAGAACAAGTTTGAAAAAAAATAATGCTCTCTATATGAGCCTCGGTGGCTCAGTTGGTTAAGCGCTCGGACTTCATGTTAGAGGTCCGGGGTTCGGTCCCTGAGCCAGTACCCCTGGAAAATTTTCTATGTACCTTTACCGACGTTCTGGCAGTTTGGATCCCACCTTAAGCTGTAGGTCCCCCCATCGTGAACTTGGCTGCAACCAAGTCCGTGCATGTATGTATACCATTAAGCCATTTCCCTTTCAGGGTAGGCGTGACACTACCCGATTCGGGTAGTGTTTCTAGGTGGATAGTTTTCTTGTAGTTATAAATAACTACAAGTGTGGGCTCACCACACCCACGATGTGCCAACAGCACTCAGTACTCTTGAATGGTCACCCATCCAAGTACTAACCGCGTCCAACGCTGCTTAACTTCAGTGATCTGACGAGAACTGGGTTTTCCAGCGTGGTATGGCCGTTGGGATAAAAATGATAGGATAAAAACCAGGCTTTGCCCAATATGTCGAATTAGCCACACTGCTCTCATTATAACACTTGATTGCATTACAAAAATGCATCCGTGACTGATGATATGAAAATAAAAATCCAAAACAATAAATGCCTTCGACTCTCTATATAACACTTGTAACTCACATCAAGAATAATTAATACAATATCTACCCACATTTATTACACATCTGCGCATGTACAACTTGACAAGCCACGTAGTATGTACGAGTGCAACTAGTAGAAACTTCTAGAAGCGCTAATCAATACTGTAATTTATAAACCGCCCGCTCGAGTTGGTTCAGTCAGTTCCGTTCGCCCGAGAGTCTTGTCACGACCTGTAATCTAGAATTTTGGAATAAATTGTATGAGTCTATATATATACTCTGGGATACCGGGCATTATCCCTGTTCGCCGAGGCTTTATGGCGCGTATGCACACTCTGTGGTGCCAGAAACACCCAGAGCTTCAGAACGTTTCGCATCAGTCTTTGCGAAATCAAGCCGTCAACCTCCGGAAAAATGGATATGTACGCGGAGCACTTCCCCAACCGCTGCTTTATGAAGCTGCAGATGAAGATGAGGAAGCGACATTGAGACCAACCGCAGAAAGCAGGCACCTTCTGACAGATGATCGCAATTTCATTACACGAAGGAGCATTAACATGCAAGTTCCTCCTAAGCCCCAAGATCTGGCTGAAATGGATTCCATCCTTCGTGGAGATATCTCGCAAGAGTCCGACCTCTGGACCATCAATTGCTCAGTTTATGGTGCTGCGAGAGCATTGGCTGATTCAAATCGAAGGCTGGAACCGACGATGGATCAAAAGACCAAAAGACCCTTGCATCAATTGAACAAGAAGATTGGATGGACAAGACAGAATGCGTCCCTCGTTCAATGTGTGATTGACTACATAACATCTGGTAGACCGTTTACGGAAAGGGTTCGAAAGTTCGCCCAAGAACTAAGAATCTTGAATCACACACTAAACAAGTCAAAGCTGCTGACAATCAAGCAGCATATTGTTGACAAAATACGGCTGTTATCTGACGCAAGGAGGAGAATACAGAAGAGGGAGAGATGGATCAGGCAGAATCAACAGTTTCCGCTGACCCATCGTGTCGCAGTTTTGCGAAAACCTCATAAAATCTGAGGAGGAATGTCCATCAATCACTGCCGAAGAGGTGAAAAAAGCACTTAGAGGCACGAAGAACTTTTCCGCTGCTGGACCAGATTGTATCAAGAACTTTTGGTGGAAGAAGTTTACTTTTACACACCAACATTTGGCCCGCATATTCACCTCATGTTTGAAGTCGGAGACGCCCATTCCGCAGTGGCTCGTATTAGGACGCACTATACTCCTGCCAAAAAAAGGCAACTTGTCCAACCCAGAGAATTACAGGCCAATAACTTGTTTGAACACGCTGTGTAAGATATTTACAGCTGTCCTCAACAACAGGATTGTACGACGAATTGAGCCTCTGTGACGAGAGATGTACGAACAACCTGGCTCAAAAATAGGTGTAGCAGGCTGTCGAGAGAACCTGCTAATTGACAGGTGTGTCTGTAAAGACGCTGCAGCCCATCAGCGCGTCCTGTCAATGGCCTGGATTGACTACCGGAAAGCTTTCGATTCAACCTCTCATAGACTTATCATCTGTCTGTTGGAAAGCTTGAAGGTACATCCACACAGAGTGAAATGCATAGAGAGATTGATGCCTCTTTGGAAAAATAGATTTACTATCTCATCTAGAAATTATCGTGTGACAACGACCAACGTCACCTTCCAGAGGGGCGTCTTTCAAGGTGTTACCATGAGCCCTTTGCTTTTTTGCATCACACTTCTGCCTCTATCTCTCGCACTACGAAATTCTCCTGGATACCTCTGTGGCGACACTAATCAGCGCGAGCATAAGGTCACTCATGTAGTTTATATGGATGACTTGAAGATCTATGCCTCTGGTAAAAGCAAACTTCAAACTGCTATAAATATTGTCAAGAACTACACAGGAGAGATTGGGATGGACTTTGGCTTGGACAAGTGTGCCAAAATTCATCTGAAGAAAGGAAAGATTACTGGCGTTCCCAAGGACCCTGAGCTTGTGGATATGAGTGTTATCAGACATCTTAATACTGGAGAGACCTATACATACCTGGGCGTGCCTCAAAACCGCATCCAGAATGTAACATCAGTGAAGGAATCTCTCCGAAGCAGATACAAGCATCTTGTTCGACAGATTTGGTCTTCCAATCTGTCGGCGTTGAACAAGGTATCT
>CAKNYM010040100.1:8307-26298 GCA_932195095.1 Andricus curvator
CCGACAAACCGTACAAAACACGGACATGACCGGACACAATCCGGATTGATCACATCCGACAAACCGTACAAAATATGGACATGACCGGACACAATCCGGATCGATCGCGTCATTCAGACCGTACAGAACACGGACTCAACCAGACACAATCCGGATTTATCGTTCGTTTCTCACAAGCGCTAAACATTTTCTTGGTTAGTATATAAGGACCGTTTCGACCGATATACTCAGCGTGCGATATTCTGCGTTAGTGAAGTGCGTTATATATGTAGTAGTGTTAAGTTAAGCTATAGAAATAGGTTTGTGTGCGTCAAATAAATGAAGAATGCATTTATAGTGTGTAAACTGCTTATATAACCTTGTTATATAACATTTAGGCGGTCCGTCAGACCGCATAATGAACGGACATGATCGGATACAATCCGGATTGATCGAATCTGTCAGACCGTACAACTTTCGGATTCTACCGGACAATATACAGATTTATTATTTTTTTTCGTTCTACTTTATCCGGAAAATTTTTAAATACACCGGGATAGAATCCGGATGACGTCCCGGACACAATCCGGATTTATAGCATCCGTCAGACCGTGCAAAATACGGGCTCAACCGGATCTAACCCGGACTGATCGAATCCATCAGACCGTACAACTTTCGGATTCTACCGGATGATATTCGGATTAATTTCCGTGCTCCTTCGACCGGACAAATTTCGGACAAATTCCAGATTCGGAAATTTGTCCGAAATTGTCCGGGACGTGATCCGGTTTTTGTCCTCCGGATTCTATCCGGTCGTGTCCGAAATTTGTCGGGTCGAAGCTTCGACCTATCTTCGAAGCTTCGACCGGACAAATTTCGGACACGCCCGGATAGAATCCGGAGGACAAAAACCGGATCACGTCCCGGACAATTTCGGACAAATTTCCGAATCCGGAATTTGCCCGAAATCCGTCCGGAATTTTTAGCAGGGCTGTGACTGGTCCCAAAAATAATGTAAGGTCGTACCCCTACCCCTTTTCCAACGCCGTGTGGGGGCGGGAAGGCACCCCTGTGACTGGTCCCAAAAATAATGTAAGGTTGTACACCCACCCCTTTTCCAGCGCCGTGGGGGGCACCCCTGTGACTGGTCACAAAAATCGATTTACTACTGATTTTCTGGGAAACTGTCGTTCCTATAAAAAAATGCTTCAAACATAAAATGTGTATTTCTATGGGGTCTACAACTTTTGTTGGAAACATTTTCTTGAATTTTGAACCATTACTGAGATAAATGCAAAAAACCATGATTTGTATGGGTTTTTTTTATGGTTTTCACCATGAAAATCAAATTTGCGCCAATTTTCATTATCATATTCGTAATCAGCGCGTCAAAATACATAAGTATGCGGAGCCCGAAAAAAATCGGAGGTCCA
This sequence comes from Andricus curvator, assembly GCA_932195095.1. Lineage (NCBI taxonomy): Eukaryota > Metazoa > Arthropoda > Insecta > Hymenoptera > Cynipidae > Andricus > Andricus curvator. The sequence continues at coordinate 9,720 of CAKNYM010040100.1, forward strand.
CCCTTTTGAAAAAAATCGGAGGTCCACCCTTTTCGGAAGTTTATCCCCATTTCCCTTTACCATTCCCTTTACCATTCCCTTTACCATATCCCTTTACCATTCCTTTTACCATTTCTCTTTACCATTTCCTTTAACCATTCCCTTTGCCATTTCCCTTTAATATTTCGTTTACCATTCCATGCATTTAGAATGTGAAGAAGCATGGTTTATGGGTGTTTTAATAATAAAAATCGATATATCGTTGATTTTATCGAAAACTATCACTCGTACGAAAAAATGTTTTAAATAAAAAAAGTGTGTTTCGATGAGATCTACAACTTTTATTTGAAATTTTTTTGTTATTTTGCATATTAGCTGAGATAAACGCAAAAAAACATGATTTTTATGGGTTTTTCATGGTTTTTACAATGAAAATCGACTAGTCGCCAATTTTCACTATCATATTCGTAATCAGCGCGTCAAAATACATAAGTACACGGAGCCCGAAGAAAATCGGACATATGCCCTTTTCGGAAGTATATCCGGTGATTTACTTTGGTCTTTATCGAAGGACAAAAGCAGTTTCGACGAGATCAGATAATAATAAAATAATAAATATTTATTTATATCATTAATAAATATATTAGCATCAATTTAAATAAAATAAAATAATAAAATAAAATCACATCGGAATAATTAATTAATTACTCCATTGATGATTAATCTATTAATTATTATTATACAATTGAGTAATAATAAGCGATTAATCAATTGATTAACCGAACAATTACTTAATTAAGTAATGGATCGATGATTGATAAGTCTATTATTATGTGAATAAACGTTAATAATTGATTTATTAATTAATTGACAATTCCGGCATTTATGTGTGTATTCATTTTCGGAGGTTGATTTAGTTTTGTCTCTATCCAAAGACAAAAGCAGATTCAAGGATGATTAATCAATGAATTCATTATCCAATTCAGTACCCAGTGGGCACAAAATTTGACGACGTCTTTACGACATCGGTACGAGATCTTTACGACGACTTTAAGACATCCTATGTCCATGTCGTTAAGATGTCTTTACAATGTCGAAAAGACATCGTCAGACCGTACGACGTCTTTACGATATCGTAAAGACATCTTAACGACATGGACATAGGATGTCGTAAAGTTGTCGTAAAGATGTCGTAACGATGTCGTAAAGACGTCGCCAAATCTTGTGCCCACTGGGGTAATCTATAGACGGTTACGCCGCCGCGAGAAGCCGCCGGACAACTTGCTTCAAAACCGCGCCGCCGCTGATTCAAATTCGGCGCCGTCAGCGACCAATTCCTGCGACCAATTAGGAGTTAAGGTAAACCGATTTAAATAAATATCGTAAGCTGGAAATTTATGGCTTTATGTCAAAAGAAAAACTAAATTAGACTATCACGCCGCCGAGAAGCGCCGTCGATCAAAATTACGGCGCGAAAAATGTCGGCGGGTGATTTAGTTTCGTCTTTTTCGAAAGACGAAAGCAAATGCAAGGAAATCAGATAATTGCACAGTGGATTAGTTAATTCATTACGTAATTGATGATTAATCAATGAATTAGTGTACAATTTAACAATATAAAGTAACTAAAGAATTAATTCATTAATGAATTTAGTATTTTGTGCTTAATGCATTGATTATTATTATATAAATAAACAATGATAATTAATAACTAAATTGACAATTATTGCGTTCACGCGTGTATTAATTATCGACGGGTTTTATCTTGTTTTCTCTTCATAGAAAGACAAAAGCAAATGCAGAGAAACCATGGTTTGATCGATGATTAATCAACAAGTTATTATAAAATTGAGTAATATTAAGCAATTCGCAAATTTCACAAATATTACAAAAAGGTTCAGAAATATTTTAAAGATTTTCCAAGATTTCACAAACATTTGAAAATTTTCGTAAAGATTTCAGGTAAATTTCAAAAATTGCACAAAGTTTTCCATAATTTCCCAAAGATTTCGCAAAAATATGGAAGGTTTCGCAAACATTTACGATCTCTTACTAATGTTGTTTCTTCTGAATGAAACAATAACTACGTGTCCTATCAAAAAGTGGTTTACACTACATTTTTTGATCTTTTTTGGATGCACACTTTTTGTCTCCATACATTTTTTTTATCTTGCACAGTTTGACCGAAAAATTAAATTTCTCATCTCTTTTGGTGCGATAAAAATTTGAATTTTCGAGAATTCACGAAACTTGAAAAAGTTGCTATCACAAGCTTGTAGGGCCTCTTGACACCAACGTTTTTCTTCTCACAATGTTTTTTCATATCGTGTGTTTTGTGACTTCAAATTTTAATTTGCCTTTGATTTTTTTAATGTAGCAAATGCTCTAACTCTGCCAAATTTATTTTTGTGTAAAGAAAACCGTGAAGATAAATTGTTCGACTTCCCGAGTACCACGACTAGCCGTACACAGAATTTTTCAATCTTAAAAAAATATTCTCAAAAATTTTGCAAATGCTGTAACTTTTTAAATTTTTATGATAAATAGCTGATTCACGACCACAATCTTTATTTTTTATCCATGAAAGTATGTGCGAAATTGACACTTAGTCCAAATAGTTTTTCAAAAGTTATAACGACGACGGCGACGAGGACGACAAGGACAACGATGGACAGATAGGCGCCACCGTAAAACCGGTATTTGCGGATTCAGGGGGTGTCGAAACGCGACAGAAAAGCAAAACCTTCTCATTATTATGAAAATGTTGAAAGTAATGTTTAGCATCAAACAGAAATGAATTTCCAATCAAAAATATAAAGTTTCAACGAGTAATGTTTGTAACATTGGTCAATTGATGGTTGGCAGGGATCGGACGGAAAAATGCATTTAAATTAATTCGATTCGATTTAACTGAGTAACTTTTAAGACTGCATATCCCTCTATACAAATTTCCACTTGTGCATCCCGTAAGGTAAGTTATTCCCTGAAGAGTTTAATTCGTATTAATCTTGAATATGTCTGTCGCAGTTTAAACATCTTTCATGAATAATTGTGAATTCATAAAAGTGATAGCTTAAATTGCTTTTAATGGAGCCTGTTCAACAACTCAAGTCCAATGACACAGACTGGATTGAGCGTTGGGAGGACATTAAAAGTAGCCCTTACCACCCTATTTTGGAAAATCACCCTTAAGGAAACCCTAGGAAGTAGGATAAGGTTGTTATTCCCATCTGTACGAGTGACGATACTTTCTAGGATGCGCAAGCTTTCAAAACGGAAGTAATTTGCAGCCAAAAATTGTTGAGAGATGAAATTTTCTTGGGACCTGATTTCTACAAATGCCAAGGATTCAATGTGATTTAACGCGATCCCATTAATGTCCATGACTGCCATCCATAAATTTGCCAATATTTTATTAAAATTTCGTTGAGCGGTGGGTTCACTTAAGCGCGAACAGGAATTGCGTACGTTAGCCCGTTGGGTTTTCTTGTCTAATTCTTTTATTTTTCTTCAGCGAATTTCACGAGGTGACCTGTAAGCCTAACTCTCTAAACTGTTTGCCCCCTTGATTATCCAGGAGCTTTCTTTTTGACTTTTAATATCGCTCTGTTCCCTTTCACTTTTATAAATTAAGCATCATTTTAATTCATCCAGGTGCAATGTTGAGATTAAAATTCCGCTTAATTTGCCTAGCTTTTTACTTCAATTTTGAATTTAGGTATGTGAGCTCAGTACTCACAAACATTAGTACAACTTTTCAAGACTTCTAACCCTGTTGAAATTTAACACTTCGTACATTAAGCGGTCTAATTTCCAGGTGTTGGCCCTGGTTGAGAAGTCTGCTTTAATTATCAAGCGTCAAATTTCATTAATTAAAATGGAAAGTTTCGATGATACCCAATTCCAGTACAGGAAGTCAATTCACATATTTCCTGCCCTTGGGAGCATCGGTTTTCAGTTTCCGGGTCTAACCCCGGTTGAGAGAAAATCTTTGCTCCGGCAAGTCATACGTCAACCGTCCCCATCATGAGTTTGGGTAAATCAGAATTCAGTTTCGGTGAAATGAACCATTTTTCGAGCGAGCAATAAGATTTGTAAAATTAAAAACCTGAGTGTGATCTCCTGGATATTGTTGTTTAAAGTAGTATGCAAGGCGGTGAAACCTCGTAAGCGTCTCGGTTGCTTCGATTCCAGCTATTCTGGCTACGGTTCTGAGAACTCCGTTCTCCTGCTGGGTTGGATCGCAAGTGTCGTTTCCTTCGCGTCTCATCGATCGAGCGATCCCCTGGATGCTCGGTCCCGCTTGTCTCCCTACTCTTGAGGGTCTGGTTGCGCGCGCGTTTATCGATTGCCCGCTTGCCTTACTGACCTATATCTCTTCATAAGAATTTCGTGTTCCTGTCTCGCAATTTCTTATCGCTGTCCCTTTTCTTCTTATCACAACACAGCTGTTGGCGAGACTTTGTCGGTTTTCCCGCTAGTCAGCTGACATATGTTTGTTTCCTTTTATCAGCTGGTGCGGTGACGAGTTGAACCGTCTCATGTTGTAGTAGACATTTCAAATGAATAATATAACCAAAGGTTTTATGAGGAAGATGCCATATATAAAATATGTGCATAATTGTTCTTATGTACCAATGAGTACTTTTGTAATATTTTTATGCTGAATTTCTATTTAAAATTTTTACTTATGTCTTTTATTTTCAGATCGCTTTTGATATCTTATTTTTGTATTCATTTCTGAATAATTGCTAATGATTTTTGGAACGAATTCTTATATTTTAGATTTTTCTTAGATCTGTAAAACTTTTTGGTAACATGTGCATTTTATGATGTTTCGGGTTAGTTCGAGAGGCTCGTTTGAAATTATGTCACTTATCCTGGCAAACGAAAAGCTATAAAAATAAAAAGGGTCTTTTCTCCCTCTCTCTGTCTCTTAAAAGTGGGATGGAACGATTTCTAAAATCTGGCATGCCTTGAGAGTTTTCGTGTTGAAAAAGAAGGTTAGTTTGCCTCGGTATTTTGAATACTTCACCACGTTATTTTTGCTAGTGATATTTTCAATTAAAATAATTGTTTCCTTTTTTTTTTTAATATAAATTAAAACAAAATTTCTATGATTTATCGAGACTGTGTTTGTGACTTTCAACAGTTTTTCACCGGAAGTTAATTGAGTATCATTTTTTCTTTTTCTAGTTTTAAAATAAATCCTTGAATAGATCGAACTTTTAATACTTTTTCAATCTTATTTTAAATAATAATTTCTACATTTTGGTCAATTTGTCACTAATGAATGCAAATTTGGATCATAAGAATATTTTACAAATACCTTGTAGTTTCCTATAAATAATCCCTGATGAGGGGGTTTAAATTGGCCCCGAAACATGTTGGTTCCCTGGTAGTATAAAAAAGACGGATAAAGGAAAAAGTGAGAGGTTGGTTTTGGTTGACTTTTTCTCTTTTTCTCCCTCTTTGTTTCTTTTGGTTATTTTTGTCTCTAATGAGCCAAAAAGTGAGGTAGTTTAGAAGTCTGCTTTTAAATCTGAATCTTTTTCATGCTCACTCTGCATAAAATTATTCATGATAAAATAGATTTCTGTTCGATCTTAATTTAAAATTAAAAGAGTCTTAAATGGAACTACAAGACGAATTTTTAACGCAAAAAATATATATTCTCGCCGAGTAATGTTATACCCAGCCCTATGCATTGACCACGAATTAGTATAAGGAGATCCAACACAGTGGGCTATTTCGGAAAATTGTACACCCATCTTTCCGTGCCCACGGGTGCTATCCTCGAGACCACTCTAATATTTTAGCATGCTAAAATGGCTGATTTTAGAATGGTTTGCCGAAATCGGTATTCTCGAGTATTATTAGTGTACTAATTCCGATTGGCATGCTAAAATTTTAGACCACTTTGCATGGAGTGGGTCTATACCACTCTAAACGAGAAACGGCATACTAAAAGCAGACGAAAAGTGATGCATAATTGTAAAAGTAACCTCAAAACGAAATACATACGACGTATTGACAAGTGACAGTTGTGAATATGAAACATAAACTAACCTCAAAATCAAATACATAAAAAAAACACGTGTAGAACTGTGGAAATTGAAAAAATATAAATAAACCATCCAGAAGTTAATATGGCATTTCGTGATGTGATGAATGGTAGATTTATAGAAATTTTGGATAAGATTTTGGATAAGAGTGAAAGAGACGGACAGATCTATTTGTCTCTTTTACTCTCTTGAGATTCTGCTTTACGCCGACGTTTTCTGCCAACACGGGACTGCACCTTGATGCTGAAAGGCATGAAGAAGGAAGAGCTCCGCTTCACATGCGCCATAATGCTTTTGACTTCTCGGACCTACCTTTTTGCGGCGTCTACGTACGTCAACGTTGAACGTAAACAGTATCACTTACTTCTGTAGTCAGCATTTCATTGGTCAATCCCCCGCTCCCACTCGAAAATTGATATCGGCAACGTCGCATTATAAACGGTACACCATTTTCGTTTAGAGCGGTCAAGAACCAATCTCGAGAATACCGAAATCGCTCGAAACATTTTAGTGCACCAAACAACCGCTCTAAAATTTTAGCATGCTAAAAATATTAGAGTGGTCTCGAGAATAGCACCCCACATCCTATAGCACTTCAGATAACGTATTCTAGCGCCTCTTGCGGAAAACCGTTATAACATTGGTTTTTCCGTTGGTTTTCAACAGTTTCAAATTTACTCATGAGAGGCGCTACAATACTTAATCTGGTATGCTGTGGATATGCTATAGGAAGTGGGCACGGAAAAATGGGAGGTATCCTTATATTAGAGTTGGATCTCCTTATACTACTTCGTGGCATTGACGTTAGTTCACGTAGCTTCTTAGCGTAAGCTGAGTTGTAGGTGGCGCTGGGTGGCATGTAAACCTGAATTTGTCAACAAAAATACATGTCAGATGTATAGGCAGGCTCCTTTTTTTACCATTTTTATCTAATAGCAAGTTTTTTGACAATTGATTTTAATTCGAAATTATGGGGGAAATTAAGAACGAAAAAGACCCTCCAAAAGAAAAGAAAATCAAAAACACGGAAATAGTTGAAAAGAAAAGAAAAGATGGAAACCGGTGTATAGCTCCAGGATGTACTTCGGGTTATGATTCTAATCCTACGAAAGTTAGTGTTTTTCCTGTGCCAAAAGGTGAAGAAAATGTAAAACTATGGCAGAAAGCAATAAGACGCGACGATTTAATTTTAAAACCGGGGCATAAAGTGTGTGAGTTACATTTTGCTCCGAAAGATACTTTGTTGGAAAGAGAAATAAAAGCGGCTGATGGAAGAACTGTTCTCGGAGTAGTAAGTTTATTGTATTTATTTATAATTTAAAAACTTATATAGCTTATTTTCTTTAGTTTTTTTCACATAAACTTATTTTGAAGTAAACTATATATTGAATTTCTAATTTTATTTTTAAATTAGATTTAGAGGTTAAGTATGTATTTTATACGCGGTGTTTATTTTTACCAGGGGGATGGCTCTCCCATAAAGGCCTGTAGAATAAATGTGTCCTGAGATTTGAAGACGGCCGAGTGGCGGCGCTGGCTGTACTTTTAGGCCGACAATTATTCAAATGCATGGGGAAAATATAAATTTAATTTATTTCAATTGTTAAAATACGTTTTTTGCATATATTTATCTCCGAAAAATATTTTGCAGCATATTAAATATTCAATAAATTAATAAGTACTAATGAAAAGTGAAGAAAACATTATTTTGATGATTAAATACGAATACACTTTTCACAGAGTACCAATAATAATTCTACAAAGTGAACATTACATTTTTAGCATTGACATATGTAAATATTGTCAACTGTGAAAATAGTCAATTTCAATTGAATCTTATTTTTATTGACATTTATAATGATTATTGAAAATTGAAATTAAAGCTTAATTGAACTAAATTATACATATTTATATATATATTTTTAAAGCTAGAAAATAATTTATTTTGTTTCGTTATAAGACGTTTATAAAAAATAATTATAATAATAAAAAATATCTATAGTTACAAATATATCGAATATTTCTATCGATTTATATTATAAAGAATAGGATTTGTGGAATAAATAAATATTGATAAAGTTGCAGAATAAAAAATTGTATTTATTGTGAACAATATTTAATTAGGAATTAACAGAGAATAAATAAAAATACATAATTATAAACGAATAAATACTACCATTTGGAACACGGTATGTACATAAAATTTAAAAACATTTATTTACATTTGTGATCGCCTAACAGTACAATTCTTAACGCATTTTGATGTTTTTTTTAATGACCTTACGTCTTCAAAGTAAAATGAGTGACTTTGAATATTTTACTCAAACTAAATAAAATTTTTTATTCAACAACAAAGTTTAATGTTTTGTCTAACTTTTCAGTGATACCATTTATTTTAAGAATTTCAAATTCATTACAAAAAAAGGTCATAAATCAATGTAATAACTAACTAAAAATAATTTCCAGTGGGTTAGAGCAAGACCAAGACAAATTTTTTTACAATGTTATAAACAAACTAATGAACAAGAGTAATGTTTTCGTAATTCGCAACGATTGGGTATTTAAAATCAATAGCCTTTGTGTGAAACATGACACATATTAATGTTCGCTTACAATAAGTTAAGAATAGTTGCTGTTTGCAAACAGCCAAATAATTATTGTCCGATCGTTTTACACATTGCAAATTTTAAAAGTCACAAAAATAATTTTTTTTAAATATGTGCTTGTAGAGAATGAGAAAACGGAACATTTTTCCGGATAGTTTTTTTTTGTGTCCAATAATCATTCTTAATAGGGAAAATAAAAAACTGAAAAATGTGTAACTCTAAAATCAATAATAAATAAATAAATATTGATAAAGTTGGAGAATAAAAAAGTGCATTTGTGAACAATATTCAATTTGGAATGAATAAAGAATAAATATACGTAATATTAAACGAATAAATACTACCATTCGGAAAATTGTATTTACATAAAATTTAAAAACATTTAAACAAATTTATTTACATTTGCGAATTTAAGCAATTCAAGTTGTAGCAAGCTTTGCCCGCTTTTTTTGCTACAAGTTAGTCTTCTTTAGATCAGCAATTTTCACTTTAGCAAATTGTCGCATTCAGTTTTCCAAGTAATATTGTATCAAATAAGCTAACACGTCTTTAGCAATCTTCAGCAATTCGCATAAACAGAATTGCATCCAAAAACAACGCACTTATACCCCATTATTCTCGTTCATCACAAAAAAAACTTGATAAAATAATAATTTTCGGCCTAAAAGTACAGCCAGCGCCACCTTCGGCCGTTACATTTCCGTCACTTTCGTTTCAGAGTGTCACGGGCCTGATTTTTACTTATATATTTTGTCAATTTAAATTGAACAAATATATAAATAAAAATAGACACTACATATTAAGCATCTAAATGCAATTTAATAAGAAAATTAGAAATACAATATTTAGTTTTCGTAAAAATAATTTTAAATTAAAAAAAAAACTAAATATTGTATTTCGAATTTTATTATTAGATTGGATTTAGAGGCTGAATACGTAGTGTCAATTCAAATTGAAAAAATATATAAATAAAAAAAAGACGTATTCGGCCTCTACATCTAATTTAATAATACAACTAAAGATAGAATATTTAGTTAACTTAACATAATTTTAAATTGAAGGAAAACAACTAAATATTGTATTTCGAACTTTATTATTAGGTTATTAAATTAGATTTAGAGGCTGAATACGTAGTGTCAATTTAATTGAAAAATTGTATAAATTAAAATAGACACTACGTATTCAGCATCTAAACCAAATTTAATAATAAAATTAGAAATACAATATTTAGGTAACTTTAAGATAATTTTAAGTTAAAGAAAAACAACTAAATATTGTATTCCGAATTTTATTATCAGATTATTAAATTAGATTTAGAGGCTGAATACGTTATGTCAATTGGAATTGAAAAAGTGTATAAATTAAAATGGACACTACGTATTCAGCCTCTAAATCAAGTTTAATAATAAAATTATAAATGCAATATTTAGTATATTTTAAGATAATTTTTAATAAAAAAAAAAATTAAATATTGTATTTCTAAATTTATTATTGAATTAGATTTAGAGGCTGAATACGTTGTGTCAATTTAAATTTAAAAATTGTATAAATTAAAATAGGCACGACGTATTCAGCCTCTAAATCAAATTTAATAATAAAATTAGAAATACAATATTTAGTTAACTTTAAGATAATTTTAAATTAAAGAAAAACAACTAAATATTGTATTTCAAATTTTATTATTAGCTTATTAAATTAGATTGAGAGGCTCAATACGTTATATCAATTTGAATTGAAAAAATGTATAAATTAAAATGGACACTACGTGTTCAGCCTCTAAATCCAATCTAATAATAAAATTCGAAATACAATATTTAGTTTTTTTGTTTAAATTTAAAATTATTTTTACGGAAACTAAATATTGTATTTCTAATTTTCTTATTAAATTGCATTTAGATGCTTAATATCTAGTGTCTATTTTTATTTATATATTTGTTCAATTTAAATTGACAAAATATATAAGTAAAAATAAACACCGCGTATAAAATACATACTTAACCTCTAAATCTAATTAAAAAATAAAATTAGTAATTCAATATATACTTTACTTCAAAATAAGTTTATGTGAAAAAAAATAAAGAAAATAAACTGTATAAGTTTTTAAATTATGAATAAATACAATAAACTTACTACTCCGAGAACAGTTCTTCCATCAGCCGCTTTTATTTCTCTTTCCAACAAAATATCTTTCGGAGCAAAATGTAACTCACACACTTTATGCCCCGGTTTTAAAATTAAATCGTCGCGTCTTATTGCTTTCTGCCATAGTTTTACATTTTCTTCACCTTTTGGCACAGGAAAAACACTAACTTTCGTAGGATTAGAATCATAACCCGAAGTACATCCTGGAGCTATACACCGGTTTCCGTCTTTTCTTTTCTTTTCAACTATTCCCGTGTTTTTGATTTTCTTTTCTTTTGGAGGGTCTTTTTCGTTCTTAATTTTCCCCATAATTTCGAATTAAAATCATTTGTCAAAAAACTTGCTATTAGATAAAAATGGTAAAAAACGGAGCCTGCCTATACATCTGACATGTATTTGTTGACAAATTCAGGTTTACATGCCACCCAGCGCCACCTACAACTCAGCTTACGCTAAGAAGCAGTGGGATCTAACCGAAATACACGGGCGATGCATAGGGCTGGTTATACCATATACTGAATCACAGTTTAATTTTTCGAATGAAAAGCAGTGAAATTGAACCAGAAAAGATGAATTTTCAAGGAAAATAGTTCATGAATCCTGAGCAACAACACATTTATTGTGAGTCAAGCTGTTGTATTTGAAACAAATCAAGATTCAAGGAAAAAGATAGAACAATTATGAATGTCGAGGAAATGCTCAAAAAGAGGCTGCGAATTGCATACCCATCAAGTGTAAATCTTGAAAATAGAACAAATTTCAATTGCATACTTTTCCAATTCTACAATTTACAATTCGTGATAAACTAATTAATTACTTGATCACAAAAAATCACCTACTTATGTAACAATTATTTTATTATTTATCAATTAATTTATTCCACTGATTAATTAAATAATCAATTAATTCATCAATTCCATGTGTAATTGTCTGATCCTTGCATCTGCTTTTGTCTTTCGATTAAGACGAAACTAGATCACACGATAATGAACACACACATGAATGCAGCAACTGTTAATTAAATAATCAATTTTTATTATTTAGTTATGTAATAATTGATTTATTACTCATACATTACTAGAGGGTTGCGCCGACAGACTTTTGCTCGGCGCCGTCGCGTCGCGCCGCCTTCTTCGCTTCTCGGTGGCGGCTGGGCGGCGTGTTAGTCTAATTTAGTTTTTCTTTTGACATAAAGCCATCAATTTCCAGCCTAAGATATTTATTTAAATCGGTTTACCTTAACTTCTAATTGGTCGCAGGAATTTCCGCAATAAATCAAAAGCCACCGGATCAGCTGGCGGAAAGAAGTCCGGTAACATGTAAATCTAAGATTACGTCGGCGCGCCGACAGCGCCGAATTTGAATTAGCGGCGGCGCGGTTTTGAAGCAAGTTGCTCGGCGGCGTAACAGTCTATAAATTACTGAATTGAAACATCAATTAATTGATTAATCATCCTTGAATCTGCTTTTGTCTTTGGATAAGGACCAAACTAAATCACCCGCCGACAATGAATACGCACATGAATGCAGGTATTGTCAATTAATTAATAAATTAATTATTAACGTTCATTCACATAATAATTAACTTATCAATCAGCAATCCATTACTTAATCAAGTAATTGTTCGGTTAATCAATTATTTAATTACTTATTATTGCTCAATTGTATAATAATAATGAATTGATTAATCATCAATTGAGTAATTAATTCATTATTCCGATGTGTAATTATCTGATCTCCTCGAATCTGCTTTTGTCTTTCGATAAAGACCAAAGTAAATCACCCGCAAAACATGGATCGATGAAATTTTTATTAGCTGTTAAAATTTGATGATATAATTTGAAAAAAAATGAAAAAAAGGATTAGGAAAATCGGTCGATGTTCTCAATATTGAAGGTAATCTTAAAGCGAATGCAAAATGACCATAACTCCCAACAGAAATTGAACGGGTTAACCGATTTTTTTCTATCTTTTTTTAATCGTCTCGTAATTATGTAATGAACCTAATGCAGCATATTAAAATTCAATTTCTTAATATTTTAATAATTATTAATTTCATTCAACCGGCTCGAATCGTATCACGCTCTAACAATAGGAAGGTCGGGTGCGTTATAATTGACCCCCTGGGATCCAGTATCGTCGAAAAATTTCACGCTCCAACATCCTGCTGTGCTCTTCAAATTGGGAGCGCCTGTTTTCGATTCACCATGGATACTTTCCCGGTGGCGGATTGCTCGTTTCTAGGCGCATAACTGAAGCACATTTTCGATTAATTAAAAAAAAAACAAAAAAACAAGACATTTTTCAAAAAAAAGGCACTAATATATAGCTTGTGTATTATGCCATTGAGATTATGTGGTTAAAATATTACATCAAACAATTCATCCTAAAAATGGCTGTCTGTCCGTTACCACGCCTAGCGCCAAAACTATTAGGCCTACCGACCTTATCTTTTGCGTGGAGATGTCTCATGTGTCTAATGCGAGGAAAAATAGTGAGAACAGAGAGGAAGATATACTCATGAGGTCGCTATACTATGCTAAAACATGAAGTAGTATGCCTTTGACCCAGAATTGCTCAAAAGTGACTCAAATTTGGCTCAAGACCAGCGTACGGGATCCGAAAATTTCCGGACTTGCTGCCCGCTTCACTACCTGATTTTTGCATATACCATAGCTTTGAATCGCACTATAAATTTAAAAAAATTGGGGTTCTTGGAAAGGTCATACAATTCCAAATATGCAGTTTGAGGTAGCGGTGAGCCATACATATTCTTTGAAACAGTTTTTCAGAGGAAAACTTTCCTCCCGTCAATTAGGCTATTTCGCAATCATTTCCTGTTCAGAAAACATGCACTTATTGACTGTTATCGCGAATACTGGTTATGTAAAATGCATTGCTTCCCTTATGAGAATCATCATTAATAAATTTTTTGAATAAAATATTATAGAATATCGGTTGCTGGATTTATTTTTGAGAAGAAGAAAGATCCTTTTTATAGTTAAAGATCTATTAGGAAGTAAAACTTCAGAAATATATATGTGAAATAAAGAAGTGCAGTGCTGTTGTACGAATAGAAAATTATTAAAAAATGTCAAATGAATAATATTGTAGTTTAAAGTGTGATTTGAAGCTATGTTACGTAGAAATAAATAATCCTAATAGCACGGAACGTTCCCGGAACGTGTAAAATGTGCGCTGCATAGCAACGTTCCACTGGGACTTAAGGGGAACCTTCCGTTATTATTACTTTTACCAACAATTATCTTGTGAACCGTAAGTGATAGTTAAAAATGGATGTCATTTTTGAGTTTTTCGTATCGCATATAGTACACTATAATATGATATCCAAATTATAAACTGACATCCATTTGAACCTATCTCTTACGGTTGACGCGATATTTATTAATAATAATAACAATAAGGGCAATTTATGTTTGGAACGTTCCCGGAACGTTTCTAAGCGACGGAAATTTTACACGTTCCGTGAACGTTCCGCTGGAACTTTCCGTGCTATTTAGGGAGATTAGTCAACGCTGTGACCCTTGTTATTAGAAAAACAGAAATTCCGTTCTTAAATCCGAAAATTTAACCAGATTTTAAAAGTGGGACGATGGTGTAGGCTTTGGACCCACTCCATCGGCTTGCGGGTTCGATTCCCGCCTCGCACTTTAGAAGAGCCTCGGCGGCGCATGCGGTGAACACTAGCCTAGCAAGGGAGTTGTTCATCTCCGGAGAGTCGTGGGACCGGTACCTCTAGAGAAAAAGGTTCTCTAAGTACTTAAAGCTGTTGCTCTTGATGGTTCGGAACCCACCTTAAACTGTAGGTTCCCCTCTCACCACCAAGTAAGTGTGCGGGGTGTGTGCAAAGGAATAGGGAAGAGATACAAGAAAAATGTAAACGCTTATTAGGTGACACATTAGAAACTTCCATTCCATTCCAGAAAAACCAGATTTTAATTGCGCTGATATTTAAAATTATTTTTTATAATGATAAAGTAAAAAACGTTTAGTACACTGAGAAAAATGGATTATACCCGGTAATAAAAAATATGTTACCGGATATAATCTTGGACTATTAAATATGGGACAGCGATCTAGATTATTAAAACTACAATCTCTAGATATTAAGACATAGATATTATGGGATAATATCTTTGATTATAAAACTTTATAATCTGAGATCATAAAATCTATAATCCAAGATTTTAAAATCTAATATTCATATTATAATCCTAATTCATTAGATAACCTCAAATACATACAATAATTTGCCCAAACGTATTTATAATCCTATACAAAATGTTGATAGAGGAGCCCGGAAGTAGAAATGGAAACAAATTTCAATTTTTTGAACACGCAATGAGCAGGAAAGAGAATATCATAAGACTACAAAAACGAAAGTAAAGGAGGCTAAGTTTCTGTACTTGTACAAGTGGCAGTGATCTGCAAGGAAAAGGAATATAAACTCACATATTTTCTAAATCTAAATCAGGTGTGATTTAGCGCTAATAAGCATTTTATAACTTAATTATTACTTGTTACAATTCGAGCAGATGCATACGACACGCACCACGATACGACGTACCATCTGAGACTACAACAGACGCCTGGATATTTTAAAATCTGAGATGTTACAATTTAATGTCTCCAGATTATAAGAATTTAACATCTGGAGATTATATTTGGTGACATCTTGATATATTAGAAAAAAAATTGTAGATTATACGCGCTAATATACTTTTCTATACGGTGTATTATTCTTTAATTCTATTATCCAGTTTGTATAATCCATTTTTCTCAGTGTATAGTATAAGTTACTTCATTACAAAGGCATATAAAAAGTGTGCAATATGTCACACTTTGCTCTGTAACTCTGTGACATAAGTTTTGTAACACGCATGTAACCATGTTATGACAGTGTTATGTTATATATATGTTATGTAGCACGTACGGAACGGTAATATAATGATAAATTTGCAAAAGAATTGTTTTATATATTATCACTGCACTTAATTAATTTTTTTAATTACACAATTACACGCACGGTCACTCACAAACAAAGCTAAACAACTCAACCTAACGTAATGTACCGCACGCTCTAGCCAACTGAGCTAATTAATCACTTTGATCTTCTCGGTAAAATCTCAGCCAAGCTTGTTCGCTGAAAAGACAGGGCTATTGAAGGAATAGATTTTTTATTTTCCCATTTTTTCGTTTTACACATTTTACGAATACGTTAATTTAAAAACGTTCGATTCAAATATTTAATGTTATATCTGAATCAACAATATCAACAATATTTTTTATCAACAATATTTTTTATCAACAATAAATTTTATTTCCGGGAATGATAATCACTTTTTCACTGTTTTTATATTAACAAGCTTTCATAAGTTAAGTGCACGTGATGTTTAGAATTCATAGAATTCATCAACACTTAAAAGTTCTTTCTCTCTAAAGATGATTCACGTTTTAGATTTTAAGATTTTTATATATGAAACTTCCCGGTTTAAGAGTGCTATATTCAAGGTCTATTCTCAAAATTATCATGAGATTATGTTGTAAATTTAAAATTACGTCGTAAGTGTAATGTAAAAATATTAAAGACGTTAGAACTTGCATCTAACACTCTTATAAAAACTGATGAAAATATATTTAAAAGTTGAAGGAAGATAATGATTTTGTTTTCAAGATACTGTGCTTATATCTAATTGAAATATATCTAATTTTTCAACAAAAATAATTAGCGTCAAAATTTATTAATTGTTTCTTACCTTTGTAAAAG
>CAKNYM010040101.1:0-11363 GCA_932195095.1 Andricus curvator
TAATTACCGTTCATACTCCATTCTTTTTTATTATACTCACAAAGGTGGATAAGCTATTATAGCTATTCTTTAGCCACGCATTTTTCTCTCTCTAATTGACAGGGTTATTAATCCCATATCTTTTAAAATCGAAAATACTTAATAGCAAGAATACAGCCCTGCAAGAAACGTAAAATTCAAAAGTATTGTTTCGCATTCACGATTTGTTTCCGTGAAGTCTGCTATGTGTCAGTTTCGCATTGGAGGTTAGCCGAAAACGTTTAAATGCGATACTTCTTATATAACATTAAATTCCTGAATGCGTTTGAATACGAAAGATAAAAATTTTTGCACGCAATGCTTTTTAATGCGAGACTTCACATTCGTTTTAATGCTTTCTAATGCGACCGAATGAGAGAAAATTTCAGAGCGAAATGAAAAGTTTTTAAATCGAGAGTTCGCATTACTTTGAATCCTTTTGAAAGCGAAAGAATGAGACACATTTTTTGAGCGAGGTAAAAACTTTTCAATGCGAAAGTTCGCATATGTTTAAATACTTTTGAATGCGATAGAATGAGACGAAATTTTTTATCGAGTGAAAACTTTTTAATGCGAGTGTTCGTACTGGTTTGAATACTTCTCAATACGAATTAATTATGGAAATGTTTCGGTTGAGTGAAAACTTTTTAATACGAAAGTTCGCATTAGTTTTAATGATTTTAAATGCGATCGAATGAGAAGAATGTTGTGCGTGAATTGAAAACTTTTTAATGCGAAATGTCGCATTGGTTTAAATTTTGCAAATTCCAAAAGTTATTGGAATACTTTTGAATGCGTAACCATTTATTTATTTATTAATATTTATATATTTATTTTACATTATTTAAAAAAAGTTTTACAATAAACAGGAACCGCTTGATTACTTTTATATTTTTAAATGCGGAAGATCCACAACTGCCGTTTCGCATTCAGCGTGATAAAGTGTAATGCGAACCAGTACGAACTAATACTTTTAAAATCTTTTTTTCGGAACAGAAAACAGAATTGAATCGCATTCAAAATGTCAATACATTTTAATACTTTTCAATACGACGTTTTTTGCAGGGAGCTCACTAATTTTTCTTGTCAGCTGAGGCTCATTTTAATAATCGCCATAAATTGCTATGAGAAGTGCGGAGTCTACTCCCAACTCTTGTCCAGGTAGTAATTCCTGGTTGAAACTTAAAACAGTATTTCTTTAAAAGCATTGTATTCTTGCTGCGAGTCGAAATTTTGACCGTTGCGTCACGTACGGCTACCTGTGCAGGGCTACAGCCTTCTTCCGCTCTAAAAGCGACTTTCTCGGGAGAATTCCCCTTTGAGACTCCGTAGAGTTTATTTGACTATAACGTTATTGTCTTACGAGATATTTTATAATATAAATAGCGTTTGCCAAAGTGCACTAAATTTTATCTTTTAAATCTTTCAGCTCGCGTATCCCTCGCGTGGGAAAATTAATTAAGTTAATTTGATTAAATTTGAAATAAGTTCTAAATTGATTTGTGTGCCAAAGAGCTTTGAATTTTTATCTTAAATCTTCTATTTTATAAATAAATCGCGCATCCCTCGCGTGGGACTATACTAATGATAATCTAATTTTATTGGAATCGTTTCCCTAAGCAAGGAACATTATTGATTTTGAGATCATATTTTATACGTTTTTGAATTAATTTTATAGTGATAATAATAAATACCCTCGCGTGGGTTTTCAGTTTTCACATTGACTAAACGTCACTTTAAGAAAAAGGGCTACCGTCATAATTATACCTTGAATCCGAGATATTGTAAAAATAAGATAAATGTTTGGACTCGTAATTAGAGTTTAAATCCTTACCTGCGTGCGTCGCTCAATCATAATGAGTGATAATTAGCATTAAGAATAGTCAGGGATTTAGGAATCCTTTATGTATTAGAGCTAGAATAGGTTTATTTTGAATAAATATTCCATTTTATTAGAAATCAAGTCTCACTCTCGTGTAATCCCATTCATTCAATTTTATCTCTATATTCTCTTTTACTGGGTCGATGACGTCATATCGCCCGCTATAGTTAACCTCACAAAAGTTGAGGGTTGCAATATGTGATGTCGGTTGTATATGTGAGAAATATTTGAACATGGCCAAAAACGTGTTATTGTGCGGTTTCATTGCGTGATTGGCAATGTTTGGACCAGGAATCATGATGCGCACAGAAAACCACATTGAAAATGTCTATTCGCATTAACAAAACATGGAAAAGTAATAAGTTGCAAGCCTGTGTAATTGAACTTTTGTTATTCTCTATACAATAATCAGAAATTTTAGCGAAGTCAGTGTTTGACACTAACGTGTTTTTTATTTAAAAAGTAATGGTAACGTTAACGAGTGGCAATTTTCCGGTAACGGTAATATAAAGTAATGTACTTTACTGTACGCTACTTTGCGAAATTTCTTAGAGGCACTTTATATGTCATGATAAACAATCAGAGTACACATTTTCTTGATAGTATAGTTAAGCATGTCTCAAGGTCGTCTGCATGGAAAGGGCCCTTATGTTCTGTTCAAGTTCAGGAAATACCGAGCCCTTATAGCCTACGGCCCTACGTAACTCCATGCCGACCATGCGGACGCCTACATATATTGGACTTACAACCAAACTCAAACGTTTGTTTACTCATGAAAAGGGGCGTGAGGTGACAGAGACACAAATATTGCACTATAAAAATTTAATAGTGTGTGTATTTTAGTAGTTTTCTTTTGGACAAGACGAAAATAACTCTAAATATTTTAAAATTCATGAATATCTTTTTCTTTTCATTAGAATTGACATTTTTACTTCGACATTTTTTAAATAAGAATAATACATAAATAATACATTACATTCAAAACTGAAATTTAACAAATTTATTGTTTGAATATGTCTCAATCCAATCATTTTTTTAAAGTTGGTTATTTGAACTAAGATAGTACTTGCGAAGCGATGAAAATGGCAAAATCACGAAAATAATTAAATAAATGATTAAAAAAATGTTTCCCAAAACTTCAACGAGTTTTAATTGTTTGATCAATGCTCACTAAAGAAACAAGCTAACAGACGATAATTCAAATAAAAAATATATATTCAGTTTTTATTCTGCTTATTTGCAGTAAAAAAAAGTACACAAAGAAATTACCTAGAATTATTTTCCCCGTGCATTGAATTTTTGTTGATCGATCGCCCACCAATTTGTTTGTTTTCCGGGAAACAAAAATCCCGTAATTTTTTTTTCTCAACGTTAACTCTCAAACGGCACACTTCAACCCAGCATACGTAAACGGCTTTTTGGATTTTGTGATTTCAGCTGAATATTTTAAGATGAAAATAAAGTTCAAAATATGCGTATAAATATATGATTTTGGGGTAAAATTTCTTGCCCCATCCGTTGGGGCAGCTTAAATTTATTGAAAATTATATCAACTCATAACAAAATTGTTATTAAAAAAACGTGTTCTTGAAAAATAGACATTTTCCACAAACAAATATAATTTTTTCCAAATTAAAGGTATTGAAACGAAACTAATATGATTCTTTATCTACATAAATGTTCTTTCATAAAAAAATATGTCAATCCGAGAAAATTATATTAAGTATTTTTCCCGATGTGTCAGATTTTCGGTATTTTCGTATGAAGTATATCACGAGTGCAGAACAGCACGCATTGTTATTTTTGTAGTATACAAGCATATTATTGCAAAAATAGTGTTTTTCATGTCAAATTTTGAAAATATTCATTTTATAATGACTTTGTGAAGCTCTCCATGCGGCTGATTGGTAAAAAGATTGATCAGTGAACTGTGTCAGGGCGGTGATGTGCGATGTGAGGGTGGGTTAGGAAAGAGTAAAAGTACATAGAATATTTAGAGAAAAGAACGAAAGTTTTAGTACTTATGTTTTAGAAAAAATTAAAATTATTTTATTGTGAAACTATTACTCTTATGACAAACATCATTGAACATTGTTCATAAAAACCAATGCAGTCAACGCAGACAGAAGATCTGTGATCGACGAACATCGTCTTCAGACTCCTCTGTTGATGCCTGTAGAACAGTCCTAAAAGTTCGCAAATTGTAACGATGTCCTTACTCCGCCATTCTAAATATAAAAAAAATATTGTTGAAAAAATATTATCATATCAATTTAGAGTCTAACATTAGTGAGTAATTGTAAAATTTGTGCTTTTCATGCAATATTTTTACTGGTATATGAAATGTTATTTATTATTGTTTATAATATTTCTTTTTATTTATAGACATAGTTATGAACAAATTAACTTACCTTTTTATGAAAGATCTTGTTTCAGGCACAGAAACACCGTTTTACAATTTTTCATAAAACACGACTTGGCACCTTCTAACGGCACACTAGTGCGAATTTGCACCACTTAAAACTTTTACAGTGACTTACTCGGCTGATCGCAGGCGGATGAATATCTGTTTACGCGTCGTGTATTTGTGGGTGTGTGGACATATTTAACGTAGTGGGGAGAGACCTTGAAAATAGTTCTAGAAAGAATATCAGCGCTTTGAAATTTTTGCTGGTGCGAATTCGCACTAGTGTGCCGTTTGAGGGTTAACCCTTGCTTTTGCAATTATCACAGGGGTTTAAATGAAAAAAGTACTCGTTATAAACTTTTTGCGAATTAAAGTATAGTCACCTCTTAAGGAATGTTCAAGGAATAATTTCCACCCAATAAGTTATAATTTTGTCCTCCCCCCAAACACTTTTGCTGTGCACGGAAAATGCCCGAAAAATTGCAAAATAGTAGTTTACATCGTATATTCCAGAAGCAAAAATGTTCAATGGTTAACGTGTACCATTAAACGATCAAAAAAAGAAAAATAGGCGATTTTTTATTTTGGAGTCTGCCCCCACCACTTTTAGAAAAACTGCTGTAGATCGAAGAGTTTTTGGGCCACTGAACTACCAAACGTAGAAATGGGACTACTCAACGAACCTGCTTCTGAAAATAACTAATTTTTTGGAAATTTCAAATTTTCTTGGTCGTAGCATAAAACTTTGTTTTTTAATTATTTAAACAATTATCTACTCTCTAACGTCGACACATGACTACCAAACATCACCATGCAACCACTAATCGATGTGAAAAAGAAAATATGACGATCTTTCATTTTTGAGTCATTTCCCCCCCACTTTTCGAAAAACTGTTGTAAATCTCAAAGTTTTTGGGCCACTGAACTACCAAACATAGAAATGGGACTACCAAACGATTCTCCTTCTAAATACAGTTTCATTTCTTGAATTTTAAAATTTTTTGGTTTCACTGTAGACCTTCTTTTTTATTATTCAAACAATTATCCAGGCTATAATGTTGAGAAACGGCTACCAAACGTCTAAGTGCAACCAACAAACGATTTGAAAAAGAAAAATTGATGGGCAATTGAACTACCAAACGTAGAAATGGGCCTACCAAACGATTCTGCTTCAGACTGCATTTTCATTTCTTTGGATATTGTTACTATTTTGAGTTTGACTTTGAGGATTTGTTTTTCGTTTATATAAAAAAACTATCAACTCTCTGTCGTTGAGAATTGACTACCAAACGCTACCAAACGAGGACCGAACAGCCCCACAAAGAAAAATTGAGAAATTATGACCTTTTGGGGCAGTGTGAAGTTAGCCCCCGAATTTTGTTTTGTTGAAAAAATGGGGAAGGAACAACAACCAAACGATAAGATATGACTACCAAACCCTCTCTAATGACCACCAAACGTTTAACGACATAAAATTTTCAAATTTTTTTATTTACGGGGGGGGGGACTTCACACCGCTCATTAAACGCATGGGAGAAAAATTAATTCTTTAATATTTTTGCCGGCAATCTAGGCTCTATCCTTAAAATATACTTTTTTAGAAAACCAGTAGAAAGAAAATTTTCGGTACCGGTAATCTTTTTACCGATACCAACAATTTTTTACCCGGCACTGGCTTTGTATATACACATCCTAACAGTGAGCGTAAAAAGTTTTATCTTGTACCAGAGATTATTAAAAATATTTCAGGAAATTCTATTTTCTTGATCAGGCAGAGTTCTGTTTTCGATTTTAACCATTTTTTCGGCTGTATATTTTCCTCATTTTTAAACGAAAATTGCAATCATTTAGCAAGTTTGGTAACAAATATTTGCCTTGAATGAGCATCAGCTCGAATAGATATGCAATTAAGAGCCCGAAGAAGGTTATTTTAATTACGTAGCTTTTTCCCTTATGCCTGTATATGATAATTTTGAAAAAAGTTATAAACACGGAAAACGTGAAAAATAGGAAAGTTTAATAGAACGATGTGATGGTGTGGCATTTTTAACTTTGTTGATATAATAAGAATGTCACATTGTGCATTTTAAGCGTGAATTAGTCTGTTTCCACTTTAGGAATATATTGCTTTCCAATTGTTTGAAAAATATTAAGAAAAATAAAGAAATCTTAAAATTATAATGGATCAATATGCGATAAATATCAATAAATATATTAATTAAATATGCATATTCAGTATCCTCATGTGTTACTTTTAAACAAAGTTCTGTTTTCGATTTTCAACCTTTTTTTCTGTTGTTTATTTTCCTTATTTTCCATAGAAAATTGCAATTGTTTTGCAGACTTTGTAAAAATTATTTGACTCGAATAAGCATCAGCTCGATGAGCGAAAAGTGAGCCATTAAAGATTAGCAGAAAATTAATAATCCGATGGGTGAAGATTTTTGCTAATTCAGCAGTACGAAATAACTAATTGCTTCATGCAAATAAATAAATTTACTTTAGACTGTATATAATAATTTTTAAAAAGTTATAAAATGGAAAACATGAAAGATAGAAAAGTTTAATAAACGACGCGATGGTAGCCTGTTCTTATCTCTGATGATACGATAAGAATGTCATATTCTAAATTCGTAAATGTGACGTAGCCTGCCTAAACATAAAAACGCTCCGTTCTAATTATCTGCACAAAGTTAGAGAAAATAAGAATATTTTAAACTCTTAAAATTACAATGGATAAATGGATTCGAAATTAATTATACATATGTATTCAGTGTCTTGATGTGCTACTTTGCAACAGAGTTCTGTCTATTTTCCTTATTTTCTATTGAAAATTGCAATCATTCAGCGAACTAAGTAACAATTATTTGCTTTGAATAAGCATTAGCTTGAATAAATATGCAATCAAGTGCCTAAAATAGGTTATTTATTCGTATAGCTTTTATTCTTATACAAAAGATACTTTGAGGTCTCTCTAAATTTTTATCTGAAATTTTCAACTTTTTATCCACTTTGTACTAAGAGTGAGGTAAAAGTTAAGACAATTTAGCGAACATAATTGTTTAAACAAATTATTATCATTATTAAAAAATTTATTTCTATATTAATGCTAAACAGTTGTTTTTTTTTCTTAAATTCTTAACTTTTTGTTCACTTTGTGCTTAGGGTGTGGTAATAATTAATGCAAGTCAAATAACATAATTATTGACACAATTGATTATTGTTTATTACTTAGAAAAATGCTGGACAGAGGGAAATTAAGAGATTAACTCATTATAACCTCATTAAGTGTAAAGTGGACAAAAAGATAAAAAATGTCAGAAAAAACTGCAACTATCTAGCATTAATATAGGAGAAGATAGTTATAAACAATAACAAATTATTCAAACGATTACGTTTGCTAAACTGCAATAATTATTACCTCGCTTTAACTGAAAAGTGGACAAATTGTGAAATTTTTCAGAAAAAGCTGACACTTTCTAGCATTATTCAAAGACAATATTATTAAAAATAATACTAAATTGTTCAGGCATTTATGTTTGTTAACTTGAATCATTATTACCTAGTGTCTAATTAAAAAGTTGAAAGTAATTTAAACAAAGCGGAAAAAGCGCGACTTTCTAGCTCTGTTCTAAGATAAATTTGCTAAAAACGATAATAAATTGTTAAAACAATTTATCTAAACGTGTGCCAGCTTTTTCTTGTGACTGGTGTAATATTTGTGCCATTATTTTTGTATTTGTTTATTTTGGGCCAGAGAGTAGGGCCTATAGATTTAAATGGAGTCAAAGTAGGCTCTAATCTTTCATTCTCTAGGACTTGGAAGTTTAAATCAGGGACTATAGGTTTAAATAGCGTCAAATCAGGTTCTAATAAGGAGCTGCAGGTTTATAGTAGGGTCTAAATTTCGACTCGGGAGAACTCGGTTGAAAAGTAACGCGTGAAGACCCTGAATATATATAATTACTTTAGAGTCCATTGATCCACAGAAATTTAAAGATTGTAAAAAATTCGCATAACACGCAATGTTGCAGAAATATTTCTGGAATATTTAATTAAAACGTTGGCAATGTTCCACATGAATATTGCAGCACCGTTCGAGCAATATCAAAATGTCCGACCCAGGCAATATTTTTCTGAAATATTTTAGCAATATTTCAAAAGAATATTGAATTGAGCTTGCCATATGTGTCTGCAAACTGTCCAAGAAACGTTGTCAAAATATTGTCTCTTAATTTTTAGTAATATTTCTGTGCAACGTTGCCGAAACTTTGTTTCGAACATGTCGTATAAATTTCTGCAAAACAATGACTGCGCCATCCTTAAAACTTTCTGTAGAACTTTACTAACATTTTATTAACGAATAAAAAAAAAAGAACGGACAATTCCGCCTTTTCTACCAGAGTAAAGAAATCTAGTACTCGTCATTTAATTAGAATTAACTTTTGCGTAAATGGCAATTATTACGTTTATAATAAAATACATCATAGTAGACTAGGCGGGCATCTTTCCAGAAACTGATTTAATATTTAAAAATTCATCATCAATACAAATGCGAATGGAAACATAGTAATATAATTCCATTAATTAATTTCATAATTTCAATTAATCTTCCTCAAAATCGCCTTCTTCATTATCCGCATCTAGAAATACGTCTTTAATTTCATTTTCTTCATGCATGAGCTCGTCTTCCATTTCTCTGCCCTGTTGATCTTCTGTTTTCCTATCCCTGCAAAAGAATACCGTTAATTGGTTTCGATACATTTGAAGAAAATAAAAAATTTGCTACCAGTTTATCGGTTTCTATTAGGTTTTCGAATATTTCTTCATTGCAGAGCATGCCACTTCAAAGTCGTCTCAAGAAAAAATGAAGTGCATTAAATTCCCCGTAGAACTGAGGAAAGAAGCATTTTTTATCTCATATAGTTTAGCAGATACAGCCTTGGGCATCTATATTTTCCTGTAATATTTGTAAACTAGCTGTGAATTCGATCTCGAGTATTTCCACTTTGTTTGTATTAATAAGTATATGGTGCTTATTTCACGAGCACTTTGCTTCCCGTTAGCAAATGTATTTGCTGCCTCATAGAGGAAGCATTAGTTATTTTTTTCAATAACAGACAAACCAAAGTCTTCATTTTTATCAATTTCAAAATGGAAATTTACAAAAAATACGAAATTACAAAATAATACAAACAATTTTTTTAATACAAAGACAAATCAGACAAATCAAATTTTGTATTCGTAATGATAATTTTTCGAGCTGGAAAAGGGAAGGGAAAAGTTCTGTCGCACCCTATCCCTTTCCCAGCTTTATGATTTCTTCACAAAAATTGTCAGAATTATTCTATTTGAAAATTTATGATCAAAAAGTCTTTTCTATTCATGCGTCAATTTTGAATTATGTCGATGAAAAAGTTTTTCTGTTTGAAACAGATGATTCAAATATTATAAATGAGCATAACTTCCTCAATCTTCAATAAAGTGCATTAATATTATAGATCAATCGATTTGTCTCAAATCAAGGAATCTTTTCCGTTCTTGCATCAATTTTGAATTATGTTAGTGGAAAAAGTTTTACTATAAAAAAACGTGTTTTCAAATATTAGGCATGACCATAGCTTCCTTACTCTTTAATAAAATGTATCGATGTTATAGGTCAATCGGTTCATCTTGAATCAACACAACTTTTCTATTCATGCATCAACTTTAAATTATGAGAATGAGCAAATTTTTACTATAACAATCGATTTGAAAAATATATATAATACCATAACTTTCCTACTCTTTATTGAAATTTATTAATATTGTAGGTCAATCGATTCGTCTCGAACCAAGGAATCTTTTATATTCTTGCATCACCTTTGAATTATGTCGAAGAAAAAAGTTTTACTATAAAAAACCGTATTTTCAAATATTATGCATTACCATAGCTTCCTTACTCTTCAACAAAATATATTAATATTGTAGGTGAATCGATTCTTCTCGAATCAACACATCTTTTTTGTTCTTGCATCAACTTTGAATTATTTTAATGGAAAAAGTTTTACTATAAAAAACCGATTTAAAAATATATAAATTACCATAACTTCCCTACTATTTAATAAAATGTATTACTATTATAGGTCAATCGATTCTTCTCTAACCACGGAATCTTTTATATTCTTGCATCAACTTTGAATTATGCTAATGAAAAAAGTTTTACTATAAAAAACGATTTTTAAAATATTATTGAGTGATATTAGTGGTGAAAATAAAATCTCCAAATTTCATCAATTTATCTGCAACCATTTTCAAGTTATCGTGTTCACAAAAAAGTGTGACATCCACACACACATCCGGATATTATTATTATTTTTTTTAATAGCCTCATTAGTGTCTACAACATATATTTTGTTTATCAAAATCGATCAAGAACTCCCGAAAAAATTAATTTCTGGTGTTATCATTGGGAGAAATTTCACTTCACATAGATGCGAACCGATGACAGAAATTTCAAGTTAATACGTGCGGGGGCAGGTTCTGTATGCTCATGGAAGAGCGACACAAGTTGCAATAAAATGTTTAATAACAAAATTGTTTCTATTTCCTTATAGGATGCGCATTACGCAATTTTTTAAATTATAGAAACAAGACAATGAAAACAGATCTGTTTGAATATCAATGCATATTATGAATTGTAATAATATAAATTTATTGAAATGATACATTTTTTAGGGCAGCTGAGAATAAAATTTAATGAAAAATAAGGAACAAATATTAAAGTGATCAAGATAAATAAAATTTGTAGTTCATTTTGTAATATTTGAATAAGCAATCCCAGGCCGAGGTACAGAAAGAAATGTAATATACATTTGATATAATAGTGTTGTACATAATGTAAAAAAGTTCGCATTTTGGACAAAATCGAGTGAGAAGCACGATATACGTGATGAGAATTTGTTCGATAAAGTCGAAGGAGCTTTAACAAAAAATAATTCACAATCACCAAATTACAGTTGTCGATGCTTTGATCTTCAATTTTAAAAGGTCTGTGCATAAATGTGGGTGAAGTAC
>CAKNYM010040104.1:0-42159 GCA_932195095.1 Andricus curvator
TATCTTCGGTTTCGGTTTCGATTCCTTTGGAATAGAACCGAAGGGCCTATGACAAAGCCACCGAACGCGTCCTCGGGTTGCGGATAGAGGGTTCCTGTACCAAGGGGTTCTGCTGAATATGGTTACAATAATTAATAAGCAGTCGCGGACAATTGTCCAGGGATGGTCCCGAAGGAATAACTCCTAAGCGAAGGCGTAACAACCGTGCCGAAAGCTGAATGGCACCTGGGTTAGGTGTCTCAAGCGGTGACTCTGGGATACCGGGCGACCTCTCAGAGTATCAGCCTTATCCTTGCACGCGGGGCTCTACAAGGACGGACTAAGCCTTTCCCTAGCTGCTCGTGGGAACAAAAATGAAACCACCAAAACATCAAAATGTTGTAGATGCGGTTCAAGACAATCGAACGCGCAGAGCACCCGACAATGGGTCGGCAAACAATGCCGATCAGTCTAGAGTTCGGGGTGCTGAAAATAATTTAGATGAAAACACGACGACGAACCGGCGAAACCCCCACATTGAGTGGACGGATCGACTCAGGGATGACGTGCTAGATTGCTACGATGCCAGCATTATCCCTGTTCGCGGAGGCTTTATGGCGCGTATGCACACTCTGTGGTGCCAGAAACACCCAGAGCTTCAGCACGTTTCTCATCAGTCTTTGCGAAATCAAGACGACTACCTCCGGAAAAATGGATATGTACGCGGAGCGCTTCCCCAACCGCTGCTTTATCAAGCTGCAGACGAAGATGAGGAAGCGACATTGAGACCAACCGCAGAAAGCAGGCACCTTCTGAGAGATGATCGCAATTTCATTACTAGAAGGAACATTAACATGCAAGTTCCTCCTTAGCCCCAAGATCTGGCTGAAATGGATGCCTTCCTTCGTGGAGATATCTCGCAAGAGTCCGACCTCTGGACCATCAATTGCTCAGTTTATGGTGCTGCGAGAACTTTGGCTGATTCAAATCGAAGGCTGAAACCAACAATGGATCAAAAGACCAAAAGACGCTTGCATCAACTGAAGAAGAAGATTGTATGGGCAAGACAGAATGCGTCCCGTGTTCAATGTGTGATTGACTACATAACATCTGTTAGACCGTTTACGGAAAGGGTGCGAAAGTTCGCCCAAGAACTAAGGATCTTGAATCACACACTAAACAAGTCAAAGCTGCTGACAATCAAGCAGCATATTGTTGACAAAATACGGCTGTTATCTGACGCAAGGAGGAGAATACAGAAGAGGGAGAGATGGATCAGGGAGAATCAACAGTTTCTCGCTGACCCATCGCGCCTCTTCAGCGATCTACCTTTTTCTGTCACAACGTCACCTTCCAGAGGGGCGTCTTTCAAGGTGATACCATGAGCCATTTGCTTTTTTGCATCACACTTTTGCCTCTATCTCTCGCACTACGATATTCTCCTGGATACCTCTGTGGCGACACTAATCAGCGCGAGCATAAGGTCACTCATGTATTTTACATGGATGACCTGAAGATCTATGCCTCTGGTAGAAGCAAACTTCAAACTGCTATAAATATTGTCAAGAACTACACAGGAGAGATTGGGATGGACTTTGGCTTGGACAAGTGTGCCAAAATTTATCTGAAGAAAGGAAAGATTACTGGCGTTCCCAAGGATCCTGAGCTTGTGGATATAAGTGTTATCAGACATCTTAATACTGGAGAGACCTATACACACCTGGGCGTGCCTCAAAACCGCATTCAGGACGTAACATCAGTGAAGGAGTCTTTCCGAAGCAGATACAAGCATCTTCTTCAACAGATTTGGTCTTCCAATCTGTCGGCGTTGAACAAGGTATCTGCGACTAACATGCTTGCCGTCCCGGTTCCACTCTACTCGTTTGGGGTAGTTCAATGGACGAAGAACGAGCTTAAGGCCCTTGATGTCACTACACGTAAGATTACGCATATGCATAAAGCCTGCATATCAATTCGTCAGTTCCGCGATTATATATTTCACGCCGTCAAGGCGGACGCGGACTTCTGAATCTCCATATATATATATATATATATATATAGAAACACGTGGTAGCTGGAGGACATAGCTATAGATATACTGAAAATGTTGCAAGCCATGGAGTATATCTATATGCTAGTAGCCTATTAATTTTTTGTTTTTAAAAAAGAATGAACCAACAACTTATTTTTTCTATGTTATTTATATTTAAATAATGTCACAAAATATTTGTATAAAATAATTAGAAGGCACCACAGTATGATGTCTGCAGCTTTCAATAATTAAGTTTTTTCTCTGTTAAAGGAGTAATAAATAGATTTCTCATAATTTATTTGTAGGTAAATTCTGCCTTTGTCATCATCTGGAAAGGATTGTGAATATAATTATAATTCAATTTATTATCATTTACTCTTAAATTTGTTTAAAACCGAACTTATTTGTAAATTATATTGCCGGAATGAAATTCTTCATTTTATAAATTAAATATTATTTCTAAAATAAATTGTGAATTGTTCGTTATAACATGTATATGAATATATGAATTTCTATTTGATAAATGCTATGAATAATATTAATATTTATTATTATATAAGTTGTACAAAATTGAAGAAAATGAATTATACATAGAATAATGGTAGTAATTACCAATCTTTCAGTTTTTAGGAAATGTGATAACAAATTTTTAAGTTGTCTATTTGCGCGGCAATTATTGCCTTTGCTCAATAGTAATCCATTTGCCACTAATATTTTATTATACATTGAGAGATGTAGTGAAGTTTTTTCATAAAAAATTAATTTTCTAATTTTTATCATAAATGATGCAAGTTATTTCCTCGGTATCTTCATTTATTATAAGAAGAAAATTATCCTGTCTATAGAAATGTCCAGGCCTTTATAAACGTTACAGTCTCTTTCTTATTAAAAGCTAAATTAAACAAAGAAATTTCAAAAAAATGTAGTTTTTTTCCTTCTGCGCAAATCAGTTTTTAACTTTTTTTTAAATAATTTATTTTTACGTATCGCATAATTTAAACAAGAAAAATATTTTATACTTGATATATTCTGCAAATGTACTTGTAGAATATATCTAATTTTACATGGATTCTCTCTATAGACAAAAATTGTATGTGAAATATTTTTCATAAAATGATTGAAAGTATAAAGTACAGCATTAGAGTTTTACAAAGTTTGATTAAAATCGAACAACCACCTGCAATTCCTAATATTTCTGACGTGTACTGGCCCAGCTTATAAATTTTATTTTTTAAATCCACATATGTTATATAAGTAATAATACAAAAACGTTACACGAAGTATTTGGTTTACATCGTCGGACTTACGTCGCTTTTTATATACTATTTTTATGAAGCATTTTTTTCATCCGATAGTTTAATTTTCCTATTAGGCTTTTCCTCGTTATCATTGTTTAACTGTCCTTTCAAAATGTAGATAATATCTTCCATTAGTAAAAATATTGAAGTTTAAAATTTATCTGCTCCATTTGTGGTTCAAAATTGATCTTTTTGGTTTTAAATTCAACCATTTATATAAAAAAATTCGAGGCGAAAAAATATAAACTGAAAATTAATCAAATCAAATTTGAACTGACATCACACCGCTTGCTCAAAGTACTTAGGTGGAAATCTATATCATTTGTTCAAAATTCGTCCTTTTTGGTAGAAAATGAATCTTTTTAGTTGAAAATACAAATATTTAGTTAAAAATGTATGTGCATATTTAATTCAAAATTCGCCTTCCCTGATAGAAAATTATTCTTCTTGTTTCAAAATTCATCTTTTTGATTGAAAATTTAAATATTCAGTTAAATATTTAACAGATTCATTGAAAGCCCATGTTTTTGGCATGAAAAATCACAATTTGTTATGACATTTTTTTTAATGTTTGAAAAATCTTTCATGGTTGATAAATTCGTGTTTTTGATTTGCAAGTAGTGTCTTTAGTGTGTTTTCTTCGAAATAATAGCAAAACAGCGTCATCGCTTTAAACAAAAAGTGTCAATAGTGTGTTGAGCCCGAGACTTGAATTTGCAATTTATTATTCTAAGGGCTGTCACAGCTTTAATTTATTTTAAAAAAGTTACCCATTTCAACCAAAAAAATCAAAAAAAAGTACCCTATAAAAAACGTCGGATTGACAAGTATTTGAAGGTACTGTATTTTGAATGCGATGTTGTCGGAAAGCAGATTTCCAGAGAATATCTCGTGAGTGTGAAGCAATAATTTTTAATTTGACGTTTTTTGCAGCAAGACTAATTTCTAATCCAAAAAGTGACTAAAAGTCAATATGTGCATCAAAAAGAATTAAACAAAAACTGAAAATTACAAAAAAAAAATTGATTGAACTGAACAGAATTGATTTAATTTAAAAGAAATCAGTTAAATTAAAAAAATTGGAAAGAGATAATAAAAGAATTCATTAAAATATTATAAAATCCCGTGAAGTTGAATGAAATTTTATAATATTTCCTTGAATCCTAGAAAATTTATTGAAATACCTTGAGAGCTTTTAAAATTCATTAAAATCATTGAAATCTTTGGAAATCTCATCAAATTCATTTAAATATTTTAAAATATATTGAAACCTTGCAGGTACTATGACATATGTAGTTTCATATATTTCGAAGTTCTACAAAATTCTTGAAAACTCCAGAAAAAATTGATTATTTCTCTTAAAGATATTAAAAGCCTTTAAAATTCCTTTAAAAATTAATAATATCTTGAAAGTGCATTAAAATCTTTAAAAACAATTTAAGATATTATAAATCCTTCCAAATCTTTCAAAATTTATTGAAACTTTTTAAGGCTCTTGAAAATTCCTTGGAATTATAAACATAAAAATCTTAAATCTTTAAAATCCTTTCATATGATTGAAATCTATTAAAAAAATTTCTTGGAATCTTTTGAAATATTCTAAATGATTTCAATAAAATTCTCAAAGTGACTGTTCGTCAGCCCTTATTACTTTTGACAGAGACTTCAAGTTCTTCCTACAGAAATTCCTTGACTTCTGCCATTAATAAGACCAAAATTCTGAACTTGTAACTTTATTTACATATAGCATACCATTAAGAATATTTTATAATAGTATTACAATAAATTTTAATTTATACATTTTCAATTTATAGGCTGCCACAGCCTAATTTGCTTGAAAAAATTGAAAGAGTGACATATTTCAACAAAAGGATTGACCAAAAGCGATTAATGCCTAACCCAAAAAGTGACTAACAGTGACTAATGATTATTAATAATGTAACTCATGTCCTTTTGAATTTAAAAGAATTTCGAAGAACTCGATGAAATTTATAAAAATTCCAGGTAAATTTTAACGAATTTAGGATAATTTCATCAGACTTCAAAACAATTCAACTTGAATTCAGAAACATTTAAAAAATCACCAAAATTTCTTTAATTTCAGTTAAATTGGAGTGAATTTAGTGAAATTTCAGAGAAATGAAAAAATATGAGAAAATGCATTGAATACAGTAAGTTTAAAATGAGTTTAGAAAAATTCTAGGAAATTTAAAAGAATTTGATGAAATGCCGACTTCCAGCTGAATTAAACAAAAACTAAAAAGAAATAAAAAAAAATACATTGACTTGAGTAGAATTACATGCATTTTAAAGAATTCACGTGAATTACAAAAAAAATCCAAAAAATTCTGCAGAATTCAAAAGAATTTATAAGAATTCAGGATGAATTCGAAATAAAATCTCGTGCAATTCTATTAAATCTTACGGTACCTATTAAAATTCTTGAAATTTATTCAAAAACCTAGAAAGCTTTTAAAATCCTTCAAAAACAGAGAAATCCTCGGAAATTTGATAAAATCCCTTGGAATCTTTTGAAATATCATGAAATAATGAATTAATAGAAAAATATTCATATTAATTAAAAATTTTAATTATAAATTACCTTTTAATATTTTTAAATTCTCTAAAATATTTAACATTCTTTGGAAGCTCTTTAAATCACTTGAAACTTTGTAAAGTTCTTGAAAATCCCTTGAAATTTTTAAAAATACTCTTAGATATTTCAAATCCTTTAAAGTCTGTTGAAATGCCATCGAATGTATTGAAGCTCTTAGAAATTCCTTTGGTTTTTAAAAATAACTTAAATATTTTCAAATTCTTTGAATTAATTGAAAATTCCTTGTAATCTTTGAAGATATCCTAAAATCTTTCAAATTCTTTGAAATCTTTTTGATAATACCTCAAAATATTTGAAAATCTTTTTGAATAATCATACGAGATTCATGAATTCTTGTGAATAAATTCTTAGAAATCTATTCAAATATTATAATATCCCTTGAAATTACATGAAATATGATGATATAACCTGAAATCCTGGAAAATTTATCAAAATACCTTGTGAGCTTTCAAAATGTCACGTACGATCTAATTAAAATTTGTTTTTAATTCCATGAGAAAAGGACCCGCAAACAAAAGCTGCCTAGTATCAATACGCTGGGGGGAGGCTTCCCCAAAACTGAAGGAAGGGCGAGAGACTCGTCTTTCCTATTTTTATTTTTATGTGGGTTGTACCCTTACTCTCGGACTGAGAGTTGTTGTCCCGAAAAATCGTGAGAAATTAGGGTTTTACAGGTTTGCCGAATTAGAAATGAATTTGTGTTCCGAATTTATTATAACAATTCTAGTATTTATTCGAGAAAAGGCACAGAGAACATTATAACAAGATTCAAATAATACGGCACATTCTACAATGTGTAGAATGTGTCGACAGGTAGAGGAAAGAAAAGTATCAGACAAAATAAAAGTGGAACAATACACTTTACCAATTCGTTGCACTAAAACTACCGCTCGTCGCATGGAAACTGGATTTAAAAGGAACCAAGGTGCCTTTTTAATTTTTCCTGCCCTCAACGGAGCGGGCGAAAACCTTTGATTTCCGTGGGTTGATTAACCCACTCTAGTCTTTTATTTTCCAGGTCACTCGCGAGAGCCACACAACACGCAAGCACCCGTCCCTTCTCTGAATTCACCTTGATGAAGAATAGAATATGTTTCTATTCCTCATGAAAGAGAATTGCAGCCTTGCGAGAAAATTACTCTGTCTCGTTTTGAGATTCGAGAAAAAGTAAAATTCTCTAGACCGACTTAATTTTGTTTTAAGCAGGCCGGATAGGACACGAAAACAACGTCACTCCCGTTACCGGTCCGGCAAAAGTATAGACCCGCTGAACCGGGATAGGACGCGATGAAGAACCGTTCCCGTTACGGCCCTGCCTCCCGTCGCACAGAGTTTAAATTTTTCGTCCGGATTGCGAATTCCGTTGATCGACCACTCAATCGGTAGCTGCGACTTATCCCTATTGCCGATCCGAGAAAAGTATAGTCCCGACTAAACCGGAATAGGACGCGACGAATTACGTACCGAGAATTTGTCTCCCAATGTCACGTCGGAATTTGAATCGCGACGTACGGACGGGCAAAAACTGGAGTTGATCTGTGTCACATCAGATCACTTAGAAGACTGCCTTTACTCCCGTCGGATAGAGATTTTCTGTTTTTAATTTTACGTCCGAATTTCTAATCAGAATTTAATCAGTCTAACCATTCGTCCCGGCGGCTGACTCCCGTTACCGGTCCGGAAAAAGTATAGTTCCGCTAAACCGGGATAGGACTCGTTGCGACTTACGGGGTTTCGTGTTGCCGTAGAAAATTACCGATTGACTCGAAATCCCGACGTACGGACGGACAAAAGTCTGGGTAGTTCCGGCCCGTGCCAGGCTGCCCAAGTTACTGCAATTTCTGACTTCTGTCCGATGGTTTATAATTGATGTGATTCAGGTAGGGATTTTTGCGGAGTTGCGGAATTTGGATTAGGAAGGTAGGGATACACCGTGAGAGTCAAAGCAACGTTTGCAAAATTGACGAGCCAGGTAGCTTGGTTTCTAAGTGTGCGAGAATTGTATTGCCAAATGCTTTCGTTTGAATTTCTGCACCTGCGAGACAGGAACCTCGTCAGCACCTTACAGAAGTGAGGTGCATTCAAGTCTTTCTTTATATTTCTAAAAGAACTTTTTAATTTCAATTTGCATCGAAATTGATGCAGGTTGGAATTTTCAACTTAAATATAAGTATATATTAATTCCAACCCCTTCATTATAAATCAAACGAGCATTTTAGCGTTACAAATTTTCGCTGAGTGAGCACGTGGTGTTGTTTTGGTATTTCCACGTGCTCGTACTGTCCGGCTACGGTGGGAAGTATGTAGGGTGACGAGTGAAAATGGCCTATGGGAGGATAGCGTGGAAAGAGGAAGAGAGGAAAAGAGAGTCGAGGTGCATCGAACTGCTATAGTCATAATGTATGGTGCGGCTATACGCAAGAAGGAGACGCGCTTATGGTAAGAATATAGGGAGGAAGAAGGCGCGGACAACGTGTAGAGCGCGGAGGCTTGCAATCGTCGCGGCAGCGTAGCTACATGCAAGGAATGAGACGGCGATGTTTAGAGCGTCGAAGATACAGAGATGGAATGAGTGCCTCGCGTGTGTGTGTGACTGCCCAGCATAACGAGTGCAACCACACCTTCGTTCCTTTTAAGTTCTCTTACATGTTTCTGATTTAGGTCCTCGAGGCTGATGCCTTGGAATTAATTTTCCTTTCCCTTAATTCTATTTCTTATTATCTTTTGATCTTATATTCTAGGTACAGTGTTTCATTTTCTCTTTCACCTAGGCCCAGGTACACACTAATCATTCCGTACATTCACACAATTCCCTTCCGCAATTCACCCTCATTTTATTGAGTGGTTTGGGGAAGAGGAAACAAAATTTAAATTCCTGTGTAAAAATAAAAAGCATCAGAGAATAATTTTAATCCTAGATTAAAATTATTCTCTCAGGTCATTACTCTCCTCATTCGCAAGTTGGCTCGCTGTTAGTCCCCGGCAGCTTGGAATGCTGCGTCAGCATGCTGACAGTAAGCTCTCAGGTTACGAGCGAGCAGAGAGTCCCTTGATACTCATATAGAGTTTTGAATCAATGTGGTTTGAAATAATATTTCGAGCCACACTGATTATAAAATAAAAAGAATGGAGATTCGCTCGTAACACAAAATCCCTTAAAATCATTGAAATCGTTCCATATTTTCCAAAATTCCAGGAAGCTTTTTAATACCCTATGCAAATTTTTCAAATACCTTAAAATCAGTCAAATCCTTGGAAATTTCTAGAAATTTTTCTAATCTTCTCAAAGTCCCCTTTAAAAAAGCCCTCAAATAGTGAGAATCGTTTTTTTTTTAATTTGAAATCGAAATGAAATCTACTTTCTTATTGCATGCAAAAAGAGCATGAAATACATTCACAAATCAAAATTAGGTTTCCAAACTACCTCCTTTTCGGCTCATCAGAGACAAATAAATAACGGAGGAAAAAAGAGAAAGAATTGAATCACTTCAAATTACTGAAATCTTTTCAAAATAACCTAAGATATTTCAACAACTTTAAAATCTTTTGGAATGCCTTAAAATTTGTAAATCTCTTGAAAGTGCTTCGGAATCTTTGAAGTACCCTGAAATATTTTTGATCATTTCAAATCCTACCAGGTTACCGAAATCAATTGAAAATTCCTTGGACTTTTTTTAGTAAACCCTAAAACCTGGCATAGGTCCTATCAACTCGATCTATATTTTC
This sequence comes from Andricus curvator, assembly GCA_932195095.1. Taxonomy (NCBI): domain Eukaryota; kingdom Metazoa; phylum Arthropoda; class Insecta; order Hymenoptera; family Cynipidae; genus Andricus; species Andricus curvator. Next base: position 9,653 of record CAKNYM010040104.1, read on the forward strand.
GAAATTTTAGGAAACTCTTTGGTACAATACCCCCGAAAATTTTCTCAGATCTTAGTATCTTTCAAAATACCATAAAATAATTCAAATCCTATGAGTGACATTAAACTACTGAAATCAATTTTAACATTCTTAGGAAAATAATATATCCAATCTTTTGAAATTATTTCAAATTATTGAAATCTCTTGGAAATGCCTTGGAGCCTTCTCAAATTCCTTAAATATTTATTTGAAATATTTTAAAATTATTACTTGAAATTTGAAACTTTTTGAAGCGTTCGCAAATGCCTTGGAGTCTTCTAAAATACTCAAAAATATTTCAAATCCTCTGAAATCAATTGAATTACTGAAGTTAATTGAAAACTCTTTGAAATATTTTAGAATCATCTAAAGATTTTTAAATCCTTGAAACTATTTTTATATTCCTTGGAACTTGAAACTTTTTTTTGAAATGCCTTGAAATATATGAAAATACTCTTAAATATTTCAAATCCTCTGAAATCAATTAAAAATTCCTTGGATTCTTGAAATTTTGTTAATCGCTTTAAAATAAAATGAAAATTTTAAAAACAGCCTAAAATATTTCAAATCCTTTGATATTCCTTCAAATTATTTATGTATTGTCTTTGCTATGTTTGTAATATGGGATCAATGAATCGAGGAAGTGAGTTTAAATATTAATTTATTTTAAAACACACACGCACGATTTATCCGAAAACATGAGAGTTAGAAGGTGAGAGATTCTTTATAAATTTGACTGTTGCGTTTACAAATGTTTGAACATAACCTCAGGTCGACCCGATCAGGTGTTCTCTGCTTGACGGTTACAAGATTTCTGATTTTTGAAGTCGCAGAACTCACGAGCGAACTCTAAGGGTTGACCAAAACGGGAAAACGCAAAGGGCTTTGAAGGACGCTGATTGGTTGCATATTATGGTGGAGGTGGCAGGACACTTCTTCGCCTGACGTCAGATTTTGGATTCTCGGTACAAGAGTAGTGGGAAGTTTATTACTTTGGAAGAAATTCTCTGAAGGTAAATTGCTCTTGCCAAGGTCTAGGGCGCTAATGGCTTCGTAAAGCTGCATAGAATTAGAAATTTTGAAATAGGTTGGTACAAACAAGACAGTAAAATTTTCTACTTGAGACTTGAGTTTTGACAAAGTACCCAGCTTAGGAAGGTTTTGCAGTACACATCTTCTACGGCTATAATAAAAGGATTTTAGCTTTAAGATTTCAGGTTCACTTCTATTTACAAGTTTTCGGAGATTTGAAAGAAATAGAAAGTTCGCAGTTTTGATATTTCAAGAATTTTCAAGTGACAGCAAAACATCCTAAAATTGTAAAATAAGAAATTGTTACGGTGTAACATCTTGCCCCCTTTGAACGATTAAGTTCAAACAAAGTGACATAAAAAGTACTTAAAATATAATGCTCAAATAACGGATCGGAAAGAAAATACAAAACATTGTTTGAAGACTAATAAGAATAATGAGTATGGTTTCGTAGACAATGATTTAAGAATAATAAAAAGAATAAATTGAAGAGCTCGATCTATAAATCATATATACATAGTTCTTTCAGTAATTAATATCAAATAGTGACTACGAATAGGTAATCCATACCATTAAACCATTTCCCTTTCAGGGTAGGCGTGACACTACCCGATTCGGGTAGTGTTTCTAGGTTTTTCTTGTAGTTATAATTAACTACAAGTGTGGGCTCACCACACCCACGATGTGATATGAGGTAAAGCCTGTCTACATTTGAACGTAGGAAAAAACAAAGTTTCATATAATTAGAAAACTCTACCTTATCAGTTGTGTTGTACTGAATTTCTAAATCATAATTTACAGTAAATTTAGAAATGAAAATGGAACACACATATCATACATTTTTGACTGAAAGAGAAGAAAGCAGGACACACATAATTGTTAACCTATTTTGGGTGAAATTACAACATGTCATAAATTGGATGTGGATACAACTTTTTAACGCAGCGCTTGTATTCGCCGGTTCTGGTGCGTATGGATGCCACCCGAATGATTTCATCCCTTCCAGGGAAGACCTTGGTGATGCGACCCATTTTCCAGCCCATGGGTGGAATGTTGTCTTCTGCTAGAATAGCTAAAGTTCCTACTTTGATTTTTTCTTGATTTGTTGATCCCTTCCACTTTTTGCGGGATTGCAATTCATTTAAGTACTCCCTGTACCATCTGGACCAGAAATGCTGCCTCATTTGCTCTACTTCTTGCCACCATGACAAGCGATTGAGCTTTACATCTCGATAATCCATTTGAGGAAAGCTTGTCAAGGACTCACCGATAAGGAAGTGACCGGGAGTCAAAAGGAGAAGGTCATTTGGATCTGAGGACATGGGAGTGAAGTGTCGAGAGTTTAGAATCGCTTCAATTTCAATTGTGCATGTTCATAATTGCTCATATGTAAGCAATTTTCCCTCTATTGTCCGAGTTAAATGGTGTTTAAAAGATTTGACTGATGCCTCCCAGAGCCCGCCAAAGTGGGGTGAGCTTGGAGGGTTGAAATTCCATGTGATTTTATTTTAGAGAAAAAACTGTCTTACCACCTCATTTTCAAGTTGTGAATTCACAAATTCATAGAGTCTTCTCAACTCATTGTTTGCCCCAATGAAATTCCTACCATACACGGAGAAAAAAATCGCACTGTTATAGTAGGCTTAGCTCTTAATATTACAGCACGAAACTTCATGTGCGAAATTGGTATGAATTTCTACCAATATTGGGATCAGGTTACACATTTTTAGCATTAAATGTCCTATACTATAAAAGAATCAAGCGCAGGCCGTCATTGCTAGAGTCACATGCCCTTAGAGCAGTTGTGCCTTGCGGAAATAGCTCCAACTTTGCCTTGCTACGGTTGTAAGAAAACTCATCCTATTAGAGTATGAGTACTCTTACAAAAGAGATATTAGGCCACGCGCAAGCGCCGGTAGGCGTGGCCTAATATCTCTTTTGTAAGAGTACTCATACTCTAATAGGATGAGTTTTCATACAATCGTAGCAAGGCAAAGTTCGAGCTATTTTCGCAAGGGATAACGGCTTTAAAAGCATGAAGCTTTGTACTTTTTTAGGATAAAGGGATTCTTGCTTAAAATGAATGAATTTAGTACCAGGATAGCAAGAATGAAACCTGCGACAAAAGCATGACTAGTTTTCTTACTATTATAGGCATATTTTTTTCTCCGTGTGGTCAGAATGAATCGTTACGGCCTTTCCTCGACGTGAAAAAAATCGTTTAAGGAAACCGAGAAAAGCTTCAGTGGTCTTTTTTCAGGCAAATTCCCCATAATGTGATTAATGCCGCGAGGCTTTGCTCTGAAACATCTAACTCACTTGTGTAAAACATGACGCGTGACGTTACGTCCATCAATTGGACAGAATAATTCTCAAACGCCATAAAGTGTAGCTTGCGTCCCCGCGTGTTTTTTTTAGCGATATGTTCTTCGCGAATAATGAGTTTGGTTATATAATGACCTTTTGGTAAAACAATTGGGTGTTTTTTCGTTTACGAAATATTAGCGCGTTCGAGTCTGCCGCCGACTCTGATAATGCCTTGGTCGATAAAGGGAGTTAAACTCAATAAACTGCTTTTTTGTTGAAGAATTTCACCGAGAAATAATAAATCAATTTCCTTGTGGAATGTGTCTTTTTGTACCCACTTTACATCGGCTAACATCGCGGTGTCGATTTCTTTGAATGAAAGAGGACCTTGAAATTTTTGAAATGGGTCTTTTGTTCGCACATTGTGGATAAATCTTAATGAATAAGCTAGCACCGTTTTCAATTTTTTTTGTGTTGTCGTTTTTTTCAAGAAAATTTTTTAAATGGATTTTCCACTCCTTTTCTTCATTGTAATTTGTTGAAGTGAACGATAAGGAGGGTTGCATGACTTCTTTGAATTGTTTTGAGTGAACTGTTCGCGTTTCAGGCCAAGTGCTGCCATCTTGACTGAGCCAACTTGGACCGGTTTGCCAAATAGTGGCTTGTAAAAAATCCTTTGGACTTTGCCCCCGTGAGATAAGATCAGCTGGATTGTGATCTGTTGGTACGTGAAACCATTGATCGGGGGTGAACTTTTGAATTTCTGCTACTCTGTTTGCCTCAAAGGTGGGCAACGTATATGACTCCGAGCCAATCCAACCTAATGCGATCGTTGAATCGGACCAAAATAAGGTTCTATTGAATGGAATTTTTAGCGACTCGATTGTGGATCTATACAACTTTGTTAACAAAAGTGCTGCGCATAACTCTAATTTTGGCAATGAGACAACCATTATAGGCGCAACGCGTGATTTCGCACATATGAGAGAGCAATGATGTTCGCCTTGACTGTCAGTAGAGCGGAGATAGATACATGCACCGTATGCCTTAGTGCTTGCATCACAAAATCCGTGAATTTGTGTTTCCATTGTATTTGGAATGACTATACATCGATTGAAACGTAAATTGTTAAGGAGGTTTAATTGATTTTCAATGTCTAGCCATAATTTTTGCAACTTATACGGAATGGAATCATCCCATCCGAGTTTTTCCTTCCAAAGAAGCTGAATCATACTTTTTGCTGAGACTACGACTGATCCCAGCAAACCTAGTGGATCAAACAATTTTGCAGTTTGGGATAAAGCTCATATTTTTGTGACTTCTTCATTCTCATCGGAAAGATGACCTGTGTATACTATTGAATCTGTTCGTGAGTCCCAATGAAGCCCTAGTGTTTTGATAGTTTCCGTCGGGTCTAGAGACATGTGTGTATGTATAATAATACCAGGAAAATCGCTCATTAATCTTGGATCATTCGAACCCTATTTTTGGAGACTAAATCCGCCTTTATTTAGAAGTTCAATCAGTTCATTTCGAAGTGACACTGCTTCTTCAAATGACTGAGCACCTGTCAACAGATCGTCGACATAAAAATCACGCTGAAGAATGCGTGCGGCGTTTGGATATGAATTTCCCTCATCCTCTGCGTGTGAAAATAGAGACGAGATCATCTTGAACGGTCGGTACGACCATGAGACAATCATTTAACGAAATACCTGTGGAAGATTTCATAGAAGCGTCAAACACGAGTCGAGTTTTTGTTGTGAGGCTGTCCTCTTTAATTACTGCGTGTTGGGGAAGATAATACCCCTGATCTAAAGAGCATTTGTCAACTATCTCAGACATGTGGCCTTCATCTAAATAATTATTGAGACAAGCTGAATAATGAACGTTGAACGTGCTCTACAAAGTGAGTCTCACAGGCCTGCTGTTCCTTAGAACGTTTGGAAGAGGGCTGCACTTGATCTAATTCCCATAAAAGGGGTAAACTTGTGTATTGGATGAAAGTACAAACCGATACATTTGCGCATATTTTATTTTTCCCTTGTGAATCGTAGACTCTACCTGCGATTATCCACTCCAAAATGGTTTTTTGTAAAACTGCTGTATGACCCGGGATATTTAATTTTCCTGCGAACAAAAAATTATAAACATACTCGGCGCCGATGATTATCTCGACGGGAGCAGGTTCATGAAACCGCGGATCGGCTAAAAAGATATTGTCAAGAATTTCGAAGGCGTTCTTGTCTAATGGAAATTATGGCATTGCATTTGAAATCGTGCGAACAAATGAAAGTTCTAAATTGGATTTTTGATCGTTAAATCTTGATTTAACTGTGGCAAATGTTCTAAATTTAATGTTCGTCCTCATATCATCAACTGATAACATTGGAATTTCAAAATGTTTTTTATGCAATCCTAAGCGAGATGCGCAAGCCTCAGTTATTGTACATGATTGAGCCCCCCCGTCTAACATGACACGGCAGGGTTGACAATTGCCTTGATTGTCAATGACATCGACAATGGCAGTTGCTAAATAAACTTGAGATGCACACGTATGTGGTAACTACTCGTGGACGGTTTCTCAGTAGAAGTAGATTACTTTACATCATTTGACTTCTGTTCGAAATGAAGAAGTGCATTGTGTCTTTTATTGCATTTAAGACACGTGCCTAGGCGGCAATCGCCCGCACGATGACCTGCACGAAGACAATTTACGCACAGAGATGCGTTTCTGGCTTCGGCTAGACGGTCTGGTGGTGATAATTTTAAAAACTGATTGCATGAAAGGATTGCGTGATCTCCTTTGCAAATAGGGCATGAACGCTGTGGTTTTGAGTGGCTTGAATCATTTGTAGATTGATTGGCTAGTGGATTGGAAAGCGAAGCAACGAATGTGCGAGATGGATTTGAACCTTGACCTGACACATAATTCTTTTTTGAATATGTATTTCGATTTGTATTGTGAAAATTTGAATTTGGATTGTGAGCTGGACGCGTGACTTCAATCTGAGCACGGCGCACTAAAAACGAAATCATTGCTTCTAATTTTGGGACCTTTGAGTTTCCAGTGCACTCTTCCCATTTTTCGCGATTATAATTGTTTAATTTTTCTTTTATTAGATAAATTATGACTAGATCCCAATGATCGACTGGCTGCTCTAATGTGCGTAGAGCTCTAACGTGTTTTTGTACGCTATCTAATAAAGAGCGAATCGAGAATCCTCTGGATATTGATGGCAAATTGAAAAGTGCTTTAACGTGATTTTCGACAATAAATTTCCTATTATCATATCGATCTGTCAATTATTTCCAAAGGACCACGTAATTGTCGCTGGATGATTCAAGCGAAGCGATTACTTCTGCTGCTTCGTCCTTGACACATGACTTCAAATAATGAAATTTAACAATATTGGGTACTTGTGCATTTTTATGAACAATTGAATCAAATGTGTCTCTGAAATCGAGCCATGTGTCAAAGTTGCCCGAGAATATCGGCAGTGTAAGCTTAGGAAGATTTGGATCTAAGAAAACGTGACCAGTGTTTTGAAAATGCATAGAGTTATCTGAGCTGTTCGTGCTGCCTGAAATCGCTGGACTTGCACGCAGCACTTGATTCGCGGAAGATGTTGGATTCGCGGGAGCTGTTTGATTGGCGAGAGCTAAAGTGTTCACGAGTGGTTGTGAATTTAGAAGATCTAGTGTCGCGAGAGATTCTGGCAATCTTCAATTTTGTGAATTGCCAGCTTGAATATTCAGCTCAGACTCATCTATAATACTTTCATAGCTAGTTTGATTTAAACGCGGATTAATTGGTGGATTGAAATATTGCCTGGTGAATTTTTTTATTCTTCCGTTAATCACAAAGTACCAATCCTCAATGGATGTGTGCTCATCTTCGAAAGATTTTAAAAGCGTTTCATCGTTGGGTAGCGATTCGAGTTCTACATTAATTTTTTCAGATTTTTCTAACAATGGTTGATGTTTCGCTAATCTACCTTCAAGATCGAGAAGTTCGAAATCGGCATTTGGATCCGATTCGAATTGATCTAAAACTTTTTCTAACTTTGTTAATCTACTTTTAAGAGCACCCCTTTGTTTGGTTAAAGACACGATTTGTGGATCTGGATCCGTCATTATGATAGCACTTTTGATCGAAATTGAAAAGGACAAAGAGAATATGGCTAGGTTTGCACAAAATGGATAAGAAATCGGATGGTGCGTCAAAGATTACTTACTCGTAGGATGTAGGAGATGAGATGCAGGACCGCTGGATGGCTGAAGACGCTGGATGCTGCGACGGCTCCTTGGATGATTGGACCTCTGACTGAGAATGCTGCAGAGACCATCTTGATTGATTGAATCACTGGCACAAAAGCTGCAGTGACTCTCTGGATAACGCTGAATATATGGATCCCTTTTTTTTCACTAAACTCTCTTAGATGCTGATTTGCCTTCCGTAGTCCCACACACGGCTGTACACTCGCGGACACTCGTAGTTTTAGTTCTTTGACGAGGATAGTATCTGCACGATTGTTACACTTGCACTGATATGATGGTTGCTTTGCGGAAGTAATGTTTTACACACGCAAGAAATGTTTGTTACGCGGCAAAACATCCGGTTTTCGAAGGACCAATAAATGTATTGTCTTTGCTATGTTTGTAATATGGGATTAATGAATCGAGGAAGTGAGTTTAAATATTAATTTATTTCAAAACAAACACACACGATTTATCCGAACACATGAGAGTTAGAAGGTGAGAGATTCTTTATAAATTTGACTGTTGCGTTTACAAATGTTTGAACATAACCTGAGGTCAACCCGATCAGGTGTTCTCTGCTTGACGGTTACAAAATTTCTGATTTTTGAAGTCGCAGAACTCACGAGCGAACTCTAAGGGTTGACCAAAACGGGAAAACGCAAAGGGCTTTGAAGGACGCTGATTGGTTGCATATCATGGTGGAGGTGGCAGGACACTCCTTCGCCTGACGTCAGATTTTGGATTCTCGGTACAAGAGTAGTGGGAAGTTTATTACCTTGGAAGAAATTCTTTGAAGGTAAATTGCTCTTGCCAAGGTCTAGGGCGCTAATGGCTTCGTAAAGCTGCATAGAATTTGAAATTTGGAAATGGGTTGGTACAACCAAGACAGTAAAATTTTATACTTGGGACGTGAGTTTTTACAAAGTACCCAGCTTAGGAAGGTTTGCAGTAAACATCTTCTACGACTATAATAAAAGGATTTTAGCTTTAAGATTTCAGGTTCACTTCTATTGACAAGTTTTCGGAGATTTGAAAGAAATAGAAAGTTCGTAGTTTTGATATTTCAAGAATTTTGAAGTGACAACAAAACATCCTAAAATTGTAAAATAAGAAATTGTTACGACGTAACAATTTAAATAAAAAAAATTCATTGGAGTCATTAGAAATTTCCCAAAATATTTCAAGACCTTTAAAACTTTAAAAATCACTGAAAACATTTCAAAGCTTTCGTAAATGCCTTGGAATCTTTTAAATTACTCTAGAATTTTTCAAATCCTCTGAAATCAATTAAATTACTGAAATCAAATGAAAAATCCTTGAAATCTTAAAGAAAACTCTAAGAGTTTTCAGATTCTTCAATTTTGTCGAAATTCCTTCAAATTGTTGAAATATTTTGAAAATACCTTGGATTCTTTCAGAATACACTACAATATGCCCAATCCTTTCAAGTTTCTTCAAATTATTGAAATAAAAAAAATTCCTTTGAATCTTCTGAAATTCTCTGAAATATTTTCCTGAAATATATATTCAGTTGAAATCTTAAAAATCACTTGATATTTTTGTAATCCTCTGAAATCCAATTAAATGACTGAAATCTATTGAAAATTCTTTAGAATCTGTTAAAATACCCTAAAACATTTCAAATCCTTCAAAATCTTTCGAAATCCATTGAAATTATTTAAATCTCTTGAAAATGCCTTAGGTTCTTCCAAAACACCCTATAAGAATTCCAATCCTTTGAAATTTCTTCAAATTATTAAAATAAAAGAAAATTCCTTGAAATCTGTTAAAATATCCTAAAATATTTCAAAACCTTTATAATCTTTTGGAATTTCAAATGCCTTAGATTCTTTTCAAATGCCTTAAAATATGCCCAGTCCTTTAAAGTCCCATCAAATTATTATAATAAATAACAAATTCCTTGAAATCTTTTGAAATTCTTAAAATATTTTCCTACAATACACGGAGAAAACAGAGAATTTGAAATTGGGTAAAAAGTGAGTGAAGATTGGGTATAAATCCTCTACTGCATGGGAAAAGTATCTAATGTTCTTAAAATACAGCAATTTTTTAAATGCTAAAAGCAGTAAATCGTAAATAAATGGTAAGAATTGTATTGCTGGCATAGTAAGATTAATGGTTTTTAAAAATTACTAAATTCAAAGCTTTAAGTAACATTAATTATGGAGTATTTTTGTATGCACTCTACGATTTTGTTCTTGGTGTCTCTATTACATTTTATTAAACTTCATGTTGGATAAAGTCGTATTCATTTAGTGTAGAATTTCGAAAAAATGCACAGAAAATAATTCAAAATGAAAAGGAACATTTCGAATGTACAGAGCTTTAAGTAACACGTAATTTAGAGATTACTCCCAGTCGATGAAATGCAATATCTGTAACGTATTGCTTGTAAAGATTGCCTCACAGCTTGACAATTTTAGTTTGGCAGGTAGGCATACAATTCCAGGCTTCCTGAGAAACTTTGACCTACACGGACAAAATAAGTCTTGGAACATTTCCTAGATTAGTGCTGGACTTTTGGACGGGCCATGATTTTTATAAAGTCTCGTATACTTTATATAAAGTGGTCGTAAATTTTCATGGAAAAATAAAGAAAAGTCATGGAAGTTTTCAAGCATAGTCAAGGAACAACAGTCTTGTAATTCTTATCAGACAGTCTACGAAGAAAATGTATACAGTCATGAAATGGCTATAAAAAACTCTTTATATTTTCAAAGACTTGATTTGAGTAAGTGTGCGATTCAGAAAGAAAGAACTCGAATACGAGTCAGGGAAACACTCCATGGCTATCTGCGAGAATTTGCAGAGGCGCGGTCAGTGGCGTTCAGTGAAAAATTCACATTGGTATGAATGTAGTAGACAGTGGATGAAGATTCAGTGCTCCCAAACCTCGCAGATTGGTTACCATTGGCTTGCTTATTTAAAATGATTAAATGTGAAAATAAATTGTTTACAACAAAAAGTAATTGTAAAACGCATAAATATATTAAGAATGATTATTTATGATAAAAAAGGTATGTCTTTCCTCGAATTTAAAATCGATCGATTATTTTCACAATTGGTCGTATAAAGGATTTAAATCTCCAAGATTTAGATGAGGTAAACAATTTTATTCACTTGCTACCTTATTCTGCTAGATATAAGATTCCTTTAACAAAGTTGCACGATTGTTTCTTAAACGAACATTTACAGGCTTCAAAATTTTTAGTGGTATTAAGTATTCCTACGTCTTTCTCAATCTTCGCGATATTACTTATAATACACTTATTTTTATTCAAAATAAATTAGAATATGGCTATTATTACATTGGAAAAAACAGGATGTAAGCAGATTTTATTTTCAAGTTCGTATTTCTGTACATAAAATACTTATAAAAATATTAAAATAAAATATAAGAATGTGTCTCATAATAGAATAAAATGTGTTTGTTTTTCATTACAAAAACATTTGCATAAAAGCCATCTTCACATCTATAATTTTAATAAACAATAAAAAGTTGTTTAGAAGTTAATCGAGTCACCACTAATACTTCTTGAAACACTGAGAGGTCCCGAGATATTACGAATCGAATATCTCGGTTATTTTTTTCAAAAAGATACACAACAATTGTTCAAACAATTTCCTTATTTATTTAACAAAATTCATTATTCTGATATAAAATCTAAAATACTTTTCGTGGATTTTGTTAAAATTGTTATTTCTCATCAAAAATTTCATTCAAAATAACCATTTCTTAAATAACAATCTACAAAAAGTATTTTCGAACCTATCTCAATAATTCTTTCATCTTGTAAGAGTGTCAATGCAAGTAAGTTTTTGCCCAAGTTAAAAATTTTGTTTATCAATAATTTATGGATATAATTTGGTAAATACATCAGTTTTATTGAAATAAATTGTTTATAACGCTGCAACTTATAAACAGTACATCTCACAAAAAGAGCACAGAGGAGAAAAAGTTTGATTTTTTGTTGACTTGTTATTAATTTCTTCAATCTAGAATCAAATTCTTTAATTTAAAAAATAAAAATAACTCGATTTAATTCTTAAACAGAAATTTTATCATGTGCCGTAGTACTATGTAATTATTTATTTATAATACATATGAAATTGTCTGAAAAAAATGTCCATTACATGGATTTTATATTTTTTTCCATAGAATCGAACGGTGCAATTAGTTTTTCTGTTATATCTCACAAATTTGAAAAATTATTCAAATAATTTCAGTTTAAATGAAGAAAAAACATTTTTTTACGTAAAATCATCCCTTGGTCAAAAAATAATTTTCCGTGAAAAATTATATTTCTCAATTATTTAAACAAAAATTGTTTAAACAATTTGTTTAATTTATTAAACAAAGTCAGTCTTGCAGCAAGTTGTCTAATTCGCAGCCCTCACTCAGATTGTTTTTACGCGGCCATGCAGTTTTCAACTGTAGCACAACGCCAAGATTTTTTACCGCGTTTTCATTGCGAATGATTAGCCGAGTGGCATGAGCGGTTAGGAATGAGTTGCGTTAGTCTCGTGTCTCGAGTATAGGTGGTTTTGAACCCCGCAGCGTGCGTCCGATTTTTTAGAGCGTAAAAAACGTGCGATTAATATAGGTAGTAATTGTGTGTGGTACATTATGTTTAAATAAATATATAAGTTAAAAATAATAATATTATAAATTTAAAAAAGAATTTTTTATTTTTTATTAGCATAAATGGCTAGCTTGACAGTCTATGAACCATTCCTTGACTGTCTTCCAGAATTTAATATTGGAGTGTTGAACGACTTACAAATTTGTCTGTTATATTTTGTTAATGGAGTCTAGGAGTGCTTCACTGACTACGCTGGACGCAATCTAAGAAGTCTTATATTTCTTCAAACACTATTTGCGTGATTTTCCAATACGATATTTTCCAATTTTCAAATGCTTTTAGACCTATCCTAAAGTCACAGACTCGGTCAATCAAAATTTCCAGCACTTTTTTTCCCGTGTAACGGATAGAAGAAAATATTTTACAAATATGTCTTTTTCATCAAACTGAAGATGGTAAAAAGACTTAAATTTATTTAGTAACATTTCTAAAAAGTATAAAGCATAGTACAAGAACACGAGGAAAATAATGTTATCCCTTGTAACCATCAATGAATATCTTTCGTGTTGACGCGCTGGACAAAACAGTTTTGCGCGTAATCTCGTTGCCGAAACATCGTGCGGTTTATTTTAACAGTGATTACTGTGATTATTGTGATTATTATTCATCTTTTATCATGACCTGTTCTCAGATATTAATAACTTTGAAGATGAAATTGCGAGGGTAAGAGAGTTATCATGTATTGTATTATATTCCTGAAGAATTTAAGATTTACAATTTGATTTCGGTATGTTTTGGGGATAGAAAAAATATTTTAAATTTTGCTAATAAGAGGAAGTACTTTTACTGGTTTAGGAACGTAATTTTATAAAACTGCACTCAGAGAAAAAAAGTTTGTTCGCGCGAAAAAGTGAATGGTTAAATTTTCCATTTGATCGTGTATCATTTAAACTCGAAACGCATTTTTCCTGGAATTTAGTCAATTGTACCATGTCACATTGCAACATGTGCAAGGAATATAATGAACGCGGATATTTTAAGTTGTGATATTTATTGAATTTCAGGAAAAATGCGTGCAGAGTTTAAATAAGGCACGGAAAAATGGCAAATTTAGATATTACATTTTTTCCGTGTTTTTAATTTTTTTTTTAATTGTATAAAATGTGTTTTTTTTTTTATAACATAATTTTGAATCTTTCAACTTTTTTATAATTTAGAAATCTTATATATTAATGCTGCCCTACAACGGAAAAACATAGTTAAGCGACATTTTTCGAAAAATGAGTTTTTATATCAGTGGAATCGTGAGAGTAAGCTGCGTCTGACTATCATGGTTAAAATTATAATTTGTAATTATTTATAACAAAAAATGAATGTTTGAAATTTCGAATATTGAGAAAATTGACCAAATGCAATGGAAAAATATATGGAAAGTACTTTGCGGTGCCTGAAATTTGTAAGAGAAGTCGAATACGTCACGAAATACAAGGGAAGAATATACGCAAAGCACTTTGCGAATCTTTTGTCTGGTAAATGTGGTCGAGCACGCTTCTTGTTACAAAATCAAAATTTCGCATGTGCTGTACGTAAAGTCTCAAGTTGTAAATGTGTCGAGTCGAGCAAAGATGTCCAAGCGAAGAAATCCGCAAGCGACATCGGCTAAATTCGGTAAGCAGACGATCGTTCGGAATAGTTCGGAGGCGCTGCACAAATTCATCTCCAATGGTCACGAGGCCGCGACCTAACGAAATTGAAAAAAAAATCTTGTAACGTTTTTGAGATTTATTCTCACTCTTGGGGCCTCAGGCTATGTACTGCTATGTTATTTGTTTCTGAACTCTTTAATAATTCAAAAGCTTATAACCGTTTATTTGATGTTTAAGATAAAAATTCCTAATAGTAAATAATTACTATGCCTGAACTGCGTTTAAGATTATTAGGAGGTTTATTTCCACGCTAAAGTGCGATCTGTGTCAGATTCATAATTTAGTCAAAAGCTTATGTTTGTTTATTTACTTTAAAAAAAAAGCTCCTGGCATAAATATTAAAAAGAGGTATTACGATAAAACACCTTGTCACTTAATCCTTTCGTTTACTTTCAAGGATTTTACAATTTTAGAAAATGTCAGATTTCATAAAATTTCATGGAATTGTATAATATTTTAATGCTTATCAGGGAATTTTTTCACAAGAATTTCGGAATTTCACATTCATTTGAAGATTTTCCAATATATGAGTGTATTTCCAAAATCTAAAATAATTTTCAAGATTTTGGGGTGTTTAAAATTATTCTAACGAATTTTTACTTTATTTCAATAAGTTGAAAGGATTTCAAAGAATTTTCAAATATCCGTGACGGTCGGCTCTTATAAAATACGAAAGTCTAATCTGACGCTTGTCAAGTATTACCGTTTAGAATCAGTTTCTTTCGTGCCCTTGAAGAATACAGTCGTATTTTACTTAATGTGTCAAGAAACAAATACAAATTCTTATGGACGATTATTTTTTAAATTATATTTCTGCATACAGACAATTTCATTCATTTTCATAAAAAGTTTTAACCGCGATACTAAAAGTGACACTTGAAAACTGGGGAAATTCAAGAACTTCGCCAAAGACGAGTCAATTTTATCAATTAATATTAAATTTTGTGGTGAAATAGTGAAATTACAGATTTTAAACTTTAGGTGGTGTTGCAATTTTGATATCATTGAAAATTGAACTATTTTTCTTGTTCCGTGGGGGGGGGGGGTCGCAAATTTTTTATATCATAACTTAAATTACGACAAAACACCTTGTTACTCAATCCTTTCGCCTTCTTCTGGGTTTATTTTCAAGGATTTTACAATTTCAGAAAATTTCAGATTTCATAGAATTTCACAGAATTCTATAATATTTTAATGCTCATCAGGGTATTCGTTCACAAGAATTCCGGAATTTCACAGTATTCTGAAGATTTTCAAATATACTGGGTGTTTTTTTCAACTTGAGACATCGAAATATCTAAAAAAATACGCATCCTATGAAAAAAATATCCCTAATAAAAACTTTTTATTTTCGAGGGGGAAAAGCGATTTTGAAAAAATTTACCTCACCCCACCCCCCAGAAGGCAGGAGCGGGGTTAACTTTGTAATTTCAAATGGGAACCGCAATTTTTTATCACAGATTCAGATTCTCCTCTATGAAATACGTAAGTTTTATTCGAAAATTTTTTTTCGATTCGTGATTTTTTTTTCGATTTTTCGATTTCCCACCCCCCTCCTGGGGGTTGGGGTGGGGTAAATTTTTTCAAAATAGCTTTTCCCCCTCGAAAGTAAAAAGTTTTTATTACGGATATTTTTTTCATAGGATGCGTATTTTTTGAGATATTTCGATGTCTCAAGTTAAAAAAAAACACCCTGTATAATAGTATTTCCAACATCTAAAAGAATTTTCAAGATTTTGGGGCGTTTATTTTGGGCTTTTATTTATTTTCTTACACATATCTCATTATTAGTAAGTATTGTTCAATTAATAATAAAATAATATTATAATTATTATTGTATTCAAAAATTTTAATTTTAAATCACATATTACTTCGAATATAAAATCGTACAAGTGTTTCGAAGAATCCACGTCTGTGACGATATTATAATATTCATTGTGCTTATAACTATAATATTTTTCCTTCGGTTTACCAGCGAATATTAAGCTTGCTTTTAATTAACAGCAACATATTTTTTACAACATGAAATGCGTATATGCAGTCATATTATTTATGCTGAAAATTAATTATAAAATGAAGTGCGGCTCTGAAGAAGTTCTAGCCCCCACCATGCCTCGCATGGCGTTTGCGGATTTCTCTTGTTGTATCGAGGGCCGACGCTCGATCACTTTACAGCGAAACACTCCGCAAGCGACTTTGCGTATTTTTTAGCTGGGATTTGATTCCGAAAAACTTCGCAAGTACATTTTTTAATAGAAATTGTTTAAATAATCAATTTTTTATTGCAAAATCAGGAAGAGCAAATGCGTTTTACCAAAAAGGTGTACTTGCAATAATGAAAATGTGTTCCTATACTAAAGTTCTTAGCGCAAATGGTTTTTCTTGAATATCTCCGTTCAACTCGGAGAGCACCTACATAACTTTTTATTTTGTACGGCAGAATGGTGGCAGGGATAAATAATATTTTTGATTGAGGTATTTCTTGTAGAATTACTAATTCTGTTAAACCGAACAGGCCAGGTCAACTTTTGGCAGGCTTAGGCGGAATATTACTGTGTTTGAAACAAATGTTCTATCCCAAAGGTCTGGGGACAAATACCTCCACCTTGCAATTAGCCTAAGAAACACAATATAATACACCTCCGGTCCATCTAGAATTATTACTGCAAGTTCCCTTCCACATTATTCAGTTTTTTCTTCATGTTTGTCATGTTTGCCAGTGTACGAGGTTTTGTAAAACTTGTCAATTGAAATAATTTCAGCGATAAATATGTAAAACACGGTGTTATAATAATGACAGCAGCAGAAAATGTGCCAAAATTTTATACTGTGCGCTATTGTATTCTGCAAGATAGTTACGGAGCGGTTTTTTCACAGAAAAGTTAAGAAATGTTTACTACGATGATCACTTTCAAGCGCATGAAGTAGCCCATGAAACTGAAAAGAAATGGAAGTTTTTGACCTGGAACGAATTGAGTAAAGGAATAATTACACATATTGGACATATTGGTCCCATCTTTTACTATGAACCTAACATATAAGTTACATTGGGCACGCTAGAAAATATCCTTATTTGATGGATAAAAACATATTTGAAATAGTACCCTGCAAGAAACGAAGAATTCAAAAGTATTGTTTCGCATTCACGATTTGTTTCCGTAAAGTCTGTTATGTGTCAGTTTCGCATTGGAGGTTAGCCGAAAACGTTTAAATGCGATACTTCTTATATAACATTAAATTCCTGAATGCGTTTGAATACGAAAGATAAAAAATTTTGCACGCAATGCTTTTTAATGCGAGACTTCACATTCGTTTTAATGCTTTCTAATGCGACCGAATGAGAGAAAACTTCAGAGCGAAATGAAAACTTTTTAAATCGAGAGTTCGCATTACTTTGAATCCTTTTGAAAGCGAAAGAATGACACACATTTTTTGAGCGAGGTAAAAACTTTTCAATGCGAAAGTTCGCATATGTTTAAATACTTTTGAATGCGATAGAATGAGACGAAATTTTTTATCGAGTGAAAACTTTTTAATGCGAGAGTTCGTACTGGTTTGAATACTTTTCAATACGAATTAATGATGTAAATGTTTCAGTTGAGTGAAAACTTTTCAATACGAAAGTTCGCATTAGTTTTAATGATTTTAAATGCGATCGAATGAGAAGAATGTTGTGCGTGAATTGAAAACTTTTTAATGCGAAATGTCGCATTGGTTTGAATTTTGCAAATTCCAAAAATTATTGGAATACTTTTGAATGCGTAACCGCGGATTAAAATTTTATTCAATATTTTATTAAGTGTTTATTTATTTATTAATATTTATTTTACATTATTTAAAAAATTTTTTACAATAAACAGGAACCGCTTGATTACTTTTATACTTTTAAATGCGGAAGATCCACAACTACCATTTCGCATTCGGCGCCTTGAAGTTTAATGCGAACCAATACTTTGTAATGCGAATCATCGACACTGCCGTTTCGCATTCAGCGTGATGAAGTGTAATGCGAAACAGGACGAACTAATACTTTTAAAATCTTTTTTTCGGAACAGAAAACAGAATTGAATCGCATTCAAAATGTCAATACATTTTAATATTTTTCAATACGACGTTTTTTGCAGGGTAGCTCTCACCATAGTTCCACCGACAAAATTACCATGCTCATGGTATAAGGCACTGTCCTGTAAGGAATTGCAGGTAGTAGGGGAGGGCCATCCTTCCTATTTACCTTTATCAAAATTACCATGCTCACGGCATAAGGTACTATTCGTTGAGGGATTGCAGGTAGTATGGGAGCGTCAGCTTTCCTATTTACCTCTACAAAAATTCCCGTGCTACACGGTACGATATGGTATAAGGCACAGAATTTGTTTCGAGAATTATTATACGAATAATTACTCAAGTTTTCGGTTATTTAACGCAAAAAGTATTCATGAAAATTTACAAAACAGGGCACATTAAAATATAGTAACCAAGAAATTATATTTCCACTGGAAAGCACACTGTGTCACCAAGTTATAAGAAATAGTATGAATTTTTACCAGAATTTCTGGTAGAAATCCCCCGAGTTTTCTCTCCGTGTATATATCACTTTGAAATCTTTTTAAATCAATTGAAAACTCCTTAAAATCTTTCATAATATCTCAAAATATTTCAAATTGTCCGAAATCTTTCGAAATTCCTTGCAATTGTTTAAAATTCTTGAGAATTCCTTGGATTATAAAAAATACCCTATAGTCTTTAAACTTCTTTGAAATTCCTTCAAATTATCAAAATCAGTTCCTTAAAGTAACGGTGATTTTTTTAAAATAGGAGTGTCCCTTAAGAGCGTGAAAATGCTTTATTTGAACATCTTTTTAAATTATAAAATGTTTGATCTGTAGACATACACAGATATCTGGCATTCTTCTATTCAAACCGAAAAAAATAAAAATTATTCGAATATGTCACTATAAGGAAATGGAGATTTTAATCCTATAGGTAAAGTAGAACCGAAACGTACACGAGTTTCGCAACTGATGTTTAATATTATAACTATAATTAAATTATAATAGAAAGCACAGTTATAGAGTGTAAAAATGATTAATTTGACAATTTCTTGTTTGTGTAAAAAGTTTGAAAACAGACTACCATAACAGTTGAGGTTATGGTTCATTACTGGCCTTATAATATATTTTATGTATTTCGCCTTTTACAGACTTTACAGTGCAAGGGTTCGCAACACTGATCCAATCTCTTTCTATCTCTGTCTCTATTTAACACGCCATAACGCTATACTCTTCTCCTTACTCACCAACTTTATTTCTTTCATCATTCATTCATATTGTATACAAACACGCGGATCACATTACTAAATACGAAGAAACACGTTGTCGTATTATCGAACTCGAACTACGATTCGATTCGATTACTATTTCCAACAGTGATCCCAAAAGACATGCGCATGCTTCGACGGAATGGCACTCATTAGCTCTAGTTCACGTACCCCGTGTGGAAAAATTTCGTGGCGCTGCACTGTTTCTGTCCAGTCCGCCTTGAGTCGACACTGGCACTCCACAGGCTGACTGTCCAGTGGCTAGACTGGGATGTAACGCTCGGATCGACTAGTTTCTAGACAGATCGGCTATTTTGGTAAAAAATAATTAATAATTAAATAATATAATTATTTTTTATGCCATAAAAGTCCAATATATAGATTTTGCAGTTAATTAAAAATATAAAAAAAGTTTTTATACAAAAAAAAAGAAGAAATGAGTTTCCGCAAATCTCTTGTACATGCGCCGGGTGTCGAACTTCTGATGTAACTTCCTATTATATTGTTGTAACTTTGTCCCGTCGCCTTAACACCTCGGCCATCTAAAAGTTAAATTTTTTTCATTTTTCTCGGATAAGAATTTCAATTCATCACATCCCAATATTTATTTGAATAGAACATGAACAATTTTTAAACATTAAAAGTGCTTGATGTGTGAATAAATCATTGAAAAAAATAAAGTTTGTATGATATTACTTACGATTAGGCTACGAAATAATTATTGTTTATTATTTCAAATAATTAATACGTTAGGCTTAATTATCATTTATGGAATCAATAAATAATCAAAATAAATTAAATAAATCTTTTATAATAATATTTGATTTTCTGGAATATCATAAATATTATACATAGCATTATACACATTATAATTATCATAAATTCAATATAAATTCATTATAACTTCACAATATAATTCAATTGAAACAAAATGTTTTCAAACATTCTTAAAAAAATCGTTCCTAAGAATACAGTTCTTGTATTAAGATTTCGATCACCTTCAACCATTATTGTTTACTATCTTAAATACGTATTGGTGTGCAATTAATTATTGCTTAAGCATTTGTGCGATTGTGTATTGTAATTTTCTAAATCTTTTATTAAAAAATGATTATTTTCTGAATTCACCTCTGTAATTTTTGTTTAAGTCCAAACCGTGATTCTATCTAGAAACTAGCTAAAATCTGGACAATCTTTATATATTCAAATTCGCAACGAACTCCTAGATAGCGCCAAGACTGGGACTAGACAGCAGAGAGTTTTGAATTAAACACGTAGCAAAACTAGACAGCACCAGTGAAGCGCCAGGCTAGTATTGCGTGAATATACCGGCTTGAGAAAAACTGTACTGGCTTTAGCATGATTCAAGACTGTCACAAAATTTTTCCACACGGGACGTATCTCAAATTCAAATGTAGACGCGCACTGTAGCCAATGAACGTCGCTATAATCCAAGCAAGCGCAGATCAAGACACCTCCGTTGGGATCAATGACTTCAACTGAAGAACGAAAAATCATGACACGTTCCATCACTTTCTAACGCACTGATGCCTCGTGACACACGCATATAGCAGGCGAAAATTATTAATCGTGACATGTTCCATTGCTTTCTAACCCACTGATGCCTCGTGTCAAACCCATAGCAGGCGCAAACGATATAATCGTGACTATCGAAATCAAGAGTATCGTTTAGAGATTTTATATTAAGGATAACAGCCAGTCATCGACACATGTGACGTCTGCGATGTCGATACGCCAGCATTGTAGGAACAGGCCCTATAAAAGCCCAAAGGTCCAGCATGGGTCAGTTATCAGTCATCAGTTATAGTTCAGTTCATCTCTTCACTATTTTCTACGGTTTTCTCCGATTCGACTGTCCAGTGTCTAGTGTGTCAAACCGGTATTTCTCGCGTGTTAGTGTGTGTGCCCTTGTGAGAGTGTAGTGCACTGGGAAACCCGAATCTGGGATTTCCCATCTTGTAATACTTTGAACCAATTCCATCCTGAATTGGACCCACTATTGAAACTCTTTAAAAACCAATTAAGGATCGACCTGATTTTGGATATCAAATTCACATCAAAGCGCACAACCCCTTCTTCCACAGCACTTCACGGAAATCTCAAAGACCATCTAGATTTCATTTGATTCTTCAATGGAATCAACAACCGGTAAGTCCTAATATCAACAACTCTAATTTTGGGGAGATTACGATATCCGTGGCGACAAAGTTTTAATGTGGATTCCTATAGGATTTTTGGCGAGAAACACGAATCTGAAATTTTTAAATCGATATCTCGAATAGTTTTCGAGATATCGATTTTTTATGTTAAAATTATTGACTTCTGTTTTTGATTAACATAATTTCTGAATATCGATTTTGATGAGATTTTTTGCGAGAAACACGGATCTGAAATTGTTAAGTCGATATCTCGAATAGTTTTCGATATATCGATTTTTTATGTTAACATTATTGACTTTTATTTTTGATTAATATAATTTCTAAATATCGATTTCGATCGGATTTTTTGCGAAAAACACGGATCTGAAATTTTCAAATCGATTTTTTGAATAGTTTTCGAGATACCGATTTTTTCTGTTAAATTGAATAATCGAATAATACAGGTCTCACCCCTATCCCTTTCCAATGTCTAGTGGGGTACGGGAAAGCACCCCTGTGACAGGTCACATAAATAATGTAAGGTAACACCCCTACCCCTTTTCCAATGCCTCGTGGGGGCGGGAAGGCATCCCTGTGACTGGTCACAAAAATAATATAAGGTAACACCCCTACCCCTTTTCCAACGCTTCGTGGGGGCGGGAAGGCACCCCTGTGACTGGTCACAAAAATAATATAAGGTAACACCCCTACCCATTTTCCAACGCCTCGTGGGGGCATACGTAAGGAAAGCGAGGTTATGTCCATCTAACAGAACCGGCAGGACAGAAAAATAAATTTCTATAATTCATATTTTTAAACAAGTAAGTTATTTATTAATTATAAATAGAAGAATATCTCGAGACCTAATTGCGACATATCGACTTAAAAGTATTTGAGCCGTTTTTCTCGTAAAAAAATCCCATATCGGAATGAACTTTAAGAAATTATATACATTTGAAAAAAGTTTTAAAAATCGATATATCTCGTAAACTATTCGAGATATCGATTTAAAACTTTCAGATTCGTGTTTCTCACCAAAAATCCTATAGGAATCCGCTTTAAAACTTTGTCGCCACGGATATCGTAATCTTGCCCTAATTTTATCTATCTAACTCCTTTGGGTCATAATATATGAGTCTCCTTTATTTCAAAGGTCCTGGCCAAGGATTAGAGAAAAGTCTATAAGTCTTCATTCAACTGCTTGTGTTAAACTCTAATAAGTTTTAATTGTCAATTCCTATAATAAATTGTTGAAACTCCTTATTAATTGTTTATTGGCTACTCTTTCCTCTTCCCTGTGCGAGATCTTCGATCTCAGCTAAAACGAGCAACTTAATTAAAAAGGTAAAAACTACAAAATTTATGTACGAAAGTAAACTAAAAACACTATTTTAACATATAAAAATAGAATAAAGTGGATTTTCATAAATAAATTTTTGTTTACAAATGCATAAAAATCACTTTAAGTTACCATTACGTGACATTCAAGTTAAGTTTGTAATTTAAAAGTGTTTGAATTTTCAAGAATTTGTTAACAGTACTGCAACGGTTTTATTTTGATCATCTTTAAGCATATGCATAGATTAGTAGAAAACATGAGAGTGTTTAACAATTCTCAATCTGAATGGCGTGAACACTTTGATTTTTCAAGAGGTGATTGTTAAAAAAGGCTTCATGTCCGGACTAAATAATAAAAAATTTTGTTCAATCTGAAAGCACATTCTACTATCCAGTATTTGTGAAATGTTATCGTCTCTCTCTCTATCTCTCTCTCTATCTTTCTGTCTCTCTCTCATCATACTGCATTATTTCAGATATTCCAAGTCTTTTGAAATCCGTTTTGTAGTCAAGTAATTTCATTAAGATTATTATTATCAAGGTTTATAGAGATATATTTTTTTCCATTAAAATTTATATATTTTAAAGTCAAATGTCATGTGTAAAATACACATAAGAAAAAATTTTAAAACATTGATGACGCGAAACCTAGGGTCTGCTTAGACTGGATGCCTTTCCAGCATTATTAACTAAAAGTTATTCACTAACTTAACAGATTTTTTCTGCATCTCTCTAGTTATTCAAATAATATCAGGAATAATATCCAATATGGAGAAATACATGAAATACTGTCGATATCATATAAAATATGCGAGTTGCAGAGAAACATTTTTAAATAGAGATAAGTTTGGGATTTGAGATGTGAGTAACATTCAAAATTTAGAAAATCATACTAGATAAACTCAAAAATAAAAATGAATCACTAGATATTAATTTGATTTCTAAAATTTAATATAAGTTTGAAGTTGCACAAGTATATAAATAAACACCCGGAAATGCCATCATCAGCTATAAGAACTTTCCAAATGAATTCTTGGTACATATATTACATTTTAGTTTCAAAGCCGTCTAATTTAATAATGCCGACTAAAGTACTGAAGATCTTAAAGTCTGCTGTTTGTATGAGCTACAAGTATTCAAGTTAATGAAGTTCAAATAGGTAGATGAGGATGAGAAGGAGGAGAAGGGGGAGGAGATATTGAAAGATTATAAACCCTAAATGAACTGTTAGAATCGTAAATCATGTGTCGAGCCTCCTCATTATTTTAAAATAAATAATATAATTTCAGGTGGGTGCAGTGAAGAAATACACATGTGTAAACTTTAAGAAATTAGATTTATTTAATATATAGCATTATGATATATATATATATATATATATATATATATATATATATATATATATAAAGAACTATATAATATTGAATAAGAGACAAGCTTATTGCTTACCTAGTATGGTGTCGGTTCTATATTTTATGAGTGTTTTTAATTAATTATAGCAAATGTTTAATCAAATATAACAAATGTTTATTCGACAGTTGAAAAAATATTAAACTAACTGTTAAAGTATTAACTATTTCTATTTCCAGCTGCTTGTGATTGCAAAAGTAACCGCAATCGATCTACTAACATGTTTGGATCATCCCAGTATTTTGACATTTTTGATGTTTCTTTTGCTTCTACTTCACATTCAGAGGAAAAATCACTTTCAGAATCATCATCATTCTTATCATCATCAGTATCATCGTCATCATTTGCATCATCTTTACTGCTGACTGTCACGGATGGAGAACTGGCCTTTTCACCAATCTCTTCTTTTACTACCGTCTGCTTCTTAACATATGGTTCCATTTAATGTTTAATATTCTGAGGAATGCGTACCACTTTCTTCAATGGCAAGTGTCGCAGTTTACATGTTTCTTAGATAGCTCGATCCCTCCCAGACGGAAATATTATATATAGTTTATATATAGTGTGAAGTATTATATATAATATTCATTTGTTTTATATAAAAAATGTATAAAACAAATGAATATTATATATAAAACTTCACACTATATATAAACTATATATAATATTTCCGCCTGGGCTATCACGTTTAAAAATGGTATGCTTCTGTCGAATTGCTTTACTATCCTCATCAGCCTGCTTACTTCTATTTTGCATAATTGTCCCTTCAGCTTTAGGTATCTTTGCATTTCGGTCGATTGATTTCTCATCATACATAAGATTTTTTGATATGTAAGAGTATTTCTCATGTCTTTTCAAATTATAAAGTCGTGAATAAGTTTTGAGACAATTGACACATGTGGAAGTCATTTTGTTGCTACTTTTATAACTTGATTGATTAATTATCTCGAAAATTTCTAGATGGCAAAATTTACACTGAGAGACTTTTTGTTAGAATAAGTCATAAAAATGAATGAGAATTTAGTATAATATCGTTCCAAAATAGGGAAAACAGGGTTTGCGTATCAAAAATTAATATAGTGGTTTTCAGCCGGCAAAATTAATATTTTTGTTTGAACAAATAGAAAGGATGTTGCATTAACTCTTATAAAACTTGCGAGAATTTAAAATTCACTATATCAGAGTTGACAAGCGAAGTTAAAACGATAGTAATACAATTTATTCGAAAGAGTGAAAACATCTTTTGAAGTTGCCATACAAAGCATATGAGAATCTCAAACGACTATATGGAAAATAACTCACTCCACCAAAAGATTCAACCTTCAGAAGGAGGAACCAAATACACAAATTAAATACAATTATATACGGAAACACGCGTACAATTATAATTTGTATTATTATATACTTAATTTATTCACTACATACATAATCGCACGCTTAATCGCTATGAAAAATCGAAATCGCTGCGGCGACATTCGAACCTAACTTACCCGAAGCAGTAACGCATTTTTCCCTAACAACTAAACCGCACGGCTAACTTATATTATGGAATATTTGGCAAAAATCTCGGCAAACCGGCGTCGCTTGACAATTCAGGGCAGTATGAAAAATATCTGGGCCCTGTTTCACGAGTGATTTGTTGCTTCAAAAATTTGGTTAATAGATAGGTTAAACATTTTATCACTTTCAATGATTGAATTGATTTTTTATAAAATACATTTTTTTTAAAGGAACTGATAATATTCTTGTATGAATAATATTATCCAATCTGATATCTCAGTAACTCATTATAATAAACCTGAGTGTATTTAGATGTAATATTTTATAAATTGTACTCATTTCATTAAATCTTATTATCTTAATGTATAAATTTCGAGAGAAAAAATTCCTCATGTTTTGAATCCCATAGTAAATGAATGAATTGAAAATAGAAAAAGTTAACTTTTATTTAAAATATTGTGAAACATAACCTGTCGGCATACATGTGATAAAAGCGCCTTTTTGACTACAACCAAGCATCTTTTGACAGAACTAAGGAGTCAGATATAATTAATGTGTACAATATTATATATTAATTTAAAAAAATCTGCCCGCTTCGCGGGCACATTCTCATGGCGCGCTTCGCGCTCGATTATGTATTCACCTCGCGCTACGCGCTCGGGCGTATTTGCATCGCGCTTTACGCTCGGCTCCTCTAGATTTTTGAACTTCGTGTTCGACTTCGATGAAAAGAAAAAGTTTGTTTGCAAATATTATAAAATTATCAAAACCTCTACATATTAAGTGATTGTTAAATTTGTTTTTATTTTAGACTGAAAAGGAACTTTATTTACTCAAGGTGCTATCGACCTTAAGGAACACATTCTCATCCAGACACTCGCGCTTCGCGCTCGATATTTGATTTGAAAATCATTTGAACCGTATGATAGAAACAAAAAAGTTTGAGCGCACTTACGGCATGCGATTTGGTAAATACACTGAGCGTGCACTTTATGCTTCGTGTTATATGTTCTTCATATACAAAATACTAAATTGGTATTTGATTTCAAATGAAAAGTAATGATATAATTCAGGCGACAAATTTTATTAGTTAACATTTTATTTTAGCTTGTGCCGTTTATCAAAAAAGTTAATTTTTTCATTTTGAATATATTCTTACCACAAAAATTGATTACGGGTTTGTAAGTCTTTTTGGAGTGCACAATTTTTTTTCATTTATATGTTTTCGTACCTTGCATTTTTTTTCAAAAATTTGATTTTTACATTCTCATTCTAATGAGAAGGTATTGGTTTTATGTAAAATTTGACATAGTCGGTTTTCATCAAATCTCCACGTTTTGAGACCCCCTGAGCCAGAAAAAACGGTTTTTACCAAGGTGTCTGTCTGTCTGTAGTCTGTCTGTCTGTCTGTCTGTCAGTCTGTCTGTCTGTAGCCACGATAACTTTCGAAAAAATGATCAGATTTGATTGAGCTTTGGCACACTTTTTTATGGCCTAAAAATAAAGAACGAGTTCGTTAACCAGCTATTTTGGATGAAAATTCAAAAAGTGAGCACATTTTGAAAATTTTTGAGACCACTTTTTTTGAAGATTAAAAAATTCTATGTATGGTTATTAGTAGTAAGCAAAATGGCGAACAAAATATTCTAATGACTTTTCGTGATAAAAAAAAAATACTGGAGTTATAGCATTTTCAAAATTCCAAAAAACAAACGAAAATGTACATTTTAAGCCGAAAAACGCACGATATGAAAAAAAGTCAAGAGGAGAAAAACGTTGCTTTTTGAACACCCTATAATATTTTCATATCAACTTTTTGAATTTTTTGAAAAATAAAAAATTCAAATTTTGATCGCACAAAAAAATAATGAAAAATCAAAAATTCCGTTTTGCTGTGAAACTATGCAAGATACGAGAAAAGATCATTCCACCAAAATTGTGCACCCAAAAAAGGTCTACAAATTTTTTATTATTCACTTTTTGATATGACGCGTAGTTTTTGTTTTATTCGTAAAAAACAGCATTGAAAATAGAAAAATCAAATTTTTAGACGAATAACATGAGCAACGAAAAAAATGACAAGAACAACATTTGTTCATCCAAGGAAGAGGTACAAATTTGTTGCAAATCATGTTTCGATAGGATGCGTAGTTTTTGTTTTATTCGTGAAAATAACATTGACAGTAAAAAAAATCAAATTTTTGAAAAAACAATGCAAGGTACGAAAACAGATAAATGAACAAAAATTGTGCATTCAAAAAAGATTTACAAACTTGTAATCAATTTTTGTTGTAAGAATATATTCAAAATGAAAAAATTAACTTTTTTGAAAAACGGCACAAGCTAAAATAAAATTTTAATGAATAAAATTTGTCGCCTAAATTATATCATTATTTTTCATTTGAAATCAAATACAAATTTAGTAATTTGTATATGAAGAACATATAACACGAAGCACAAAGCACAAAGTGCACGCTCAGTGTATTTACCAAATCGCACGTCGTAAGTGCGTTCAAACTCTTTTGTTTCTATCATACGGTGCACAGAACCGAGCGTGGAACGCAAGGTTCAAATGATTTTCAAATCAAATATCGAGCGCGAAGCGCGAGTGTCTGGATGAGAATGTGTTCCTTAAGGTCGATAGAACCTTGAGTAAATAAAGTTCCTTTTCAGACTAAAATAAAAACAAATTTAACAATCACTTAATATGTAGAGGTTTTGATAATTTTATAATATTTGGAAACAAACTTTTTCTTTTCATCGAAGTCGAACACGAAGTTGAAAAATCTAGAGCAACCGAGCGTAAAGCGCGATGTAGATATGCCCGAGCGCGTAGCGCGAGGTGAATACATAATCGTGCGTTTTTCGTCTTAAAATGTTCATTTTCGTTTGTTTTTTGGAATTTTGAAAATGCTATAACTCCAGTAGTTTTTTTTTTATCACGAAAAGTCATAAGAATATTTTGTTCGTCATTATGCGTACTACTAATAACCGTACATAGAATTTTCAAATCTTCCAAAAAAGTGGTCTCAAAAATTTTCAAAATGTGCTCACTTTTTGGATTTTCATCCAAAATAGCTGGTTAACGAACTCGTTCTCTATTTTTCGGCCATAAAAAAGTGTGCCAAAGCTCAATCAAATCTGATCATTTTTTCGAAAGTTATCGTGGCTACAGACAGACAGACAGACTACAGACAAACACCTTGGTAAAAATCGTTTTTTCTAGCTCAGGGGGTCTCAAAACGTGGAGATTTGATGAAAACCGACTATGTCAAATTTTGCATAAAACCAATACCTTCTCATTAGAATGAGAATGTAAAAATATATATTTTCTGACAGTTAAAAGATTGTAGTAATAAAACATTGTTGACTATTTAAAAAAGAAGTTTGTGATTTTGAAAATTAACGCATTAAATGCTCTTTTTACAATTTTTGGTATCAGAAAACGCTTTTGGTTTTGAAAAATCTGGACAGGGATTGGAGTAGAGAATAGAAATAAAATAAAGGTATAATTAATTTTCTCGTTCAGCTAATTTTTTGTTTGAAGTAATTTCTTATAAATAATAATAATGGGATTTTACAATATTTAAATGCATTAATCTAATTGAACCGAATTGGATTTGGACCGACCGCGGCCGGTGTTCCATGCGTTCCATATTCGGCACTGCTCAATCGGGCTCGATCGGAAAACGGCGGAAACACTCGAGAAGCATTCTCAAACGAAACTATATGAAAAATCAACAATAAGGATTTCATAGTTTGCTATGCGGCTTAGGTTTCTGTCAACTTCATATAGACAATATCAATTTCTAAAATACGTTTTCGAGATTATGATATTCACTATTTTTCTTATCCAAATTATTTTTCGAAAACTCAGTAAAAAGAATATCACTTTTTCATAGGGTTAATTCTTGAAATGGAGATTCATGATATTTCGTATTTAGAATACTACTTTGTCGTCTTCGTGTTTTAAATACTCGTATGATAATATTAAACTTCGGTACTGTAATACGAATATAAGTGTAATAAAACCTCGGTTTTCCCTATTTTGGTACGATTTTATACCAAATTCTAATTGATTTTTTTCATTTATTCTAACAAAAGGTCTCTCAGTGTAGCTAAAACAGCTAGATATTTAGGTAACACGGCTAGGAATTCAGGTAACACAGCTATATTTTCTTAGAAGACGAAATCCAGCTAAACGTCTAGCTGGAACAGCTAGACCATTTTTTTAGGTGAGGAATCTGGCACTTCGCGCATACTTAACTTACACGAAATATTGCCATTTTCCTGCACTTTTTGCAAAGAAAGATTGTGTGGGATACGTGTGAGAAGATATTTTACTTCTCGCACTTGTTACACAATGCACTATTCCATCTTCAAAAAATGATCATGCCGCGAGCAATTTCGATGTGTTTATATAATTTTTTATAGTCATATGGCCAACGGCCATACCACGCTGAAAACCCCAGTTCTCGTCAGATCATTGAAGTTAAGCAGCATATGAGGCTGGATCCTTGAGTATACATGCATGACCTATCATACGATGTTACTCCAAAAATTATTAAGCTTTATTTTAAATATTTTAAAATATATAAATATTAATGGGAAAAAATAAGCTCTATAAAGCTTGATAATAGTAATCTTACTGAAATTACTTGACTACAACACGGATTTCAAAAGAGTTGCAATATCTGAAATAATTCCGTATGATGAGAGGGAGGGGGGGGAGGGAGAGGGAGGAGAGAGAGACGATAACATTTCACAAATACTGAGTAGTAGAATGTGCTTTCGCATGGAATGAGAATTCTTGTTATTTAGCCCGGACATGAAGCTTTTTTAACAATCACCTCTTGAAAAATCAAAGCATTCACGCCATTCAGATTGAGAAACATTAAACACTCTCATGCTTTCTACAAATCTATGCATATGATTAAAGATGATCAAAATAAAACCGTTGCAGTACTGTTAAAAATTCATGAAAATTCAAGTACTTTTAAATTAGAAACTTAACTTAAATTTCACGTAATGGTAACTTAAAGTGATTTTCATGCATTTGTAAATAAAATTTTATTTATGAAAATCCACTTTATTCTATTTTTATATATTAAAATAAAGTTTTTAGTTTACTTTCATACATAAATTGTGTAGTTTTTACCATATTATAATCCACAGACATTTCAGATTATAAATTCTACAGAATAATATAAATGGAATTCAAAATCTCGACCTAACTATAAGTTACTTCACATGTATTTAATTTTAGACCCTTGAAAGGATTTCAGGATAAATATTTCACCTGCAAAGTTGAAAAACTTGATCAAAGGGAAATCCTAGGTGAATTATACCATTTTTACAACTGTAATTAATTATTAGTGTGGAAGCTAAAACGAGCATACATTAAAATTATCGTCTTTGAATTTCAATGCACACTGTATATGAAATTTAATGTACGTGAGTCCTAATCAATAATAATTTAACACTTGAATGATAATCCTGCAACATTTAAAAAATATAATATTCCATGAATGAAAGATAACCATTTTAAACTTATTTTTCTGGCTAGTTATTCAAAGTGCTTCTTTTATAAATTCTCTGCCTCTCCCTGATTTCCAGGTTTTTCGTAATCTGCTACCACCCTGATTAAAGATACGTGAAAATAAGTTATATATTAAATGGTTAAGTTTTAATGATTCTTATGTATGTATGTATACCATTAAGCCATTTCCCTTTCGGGGTAGGCGTGACACTACCCGATTCGAGTAGTGTTTCTAGGTTAGTTTCTTGTAGTAAATAACTACAAGTGTGGGCTCAACACACCCACGATGTGCCAACAGCACTCAGTTTTCTCGAATGGTCACCCATCCAAGCACTAACCGCGCCCAACGCTGTTTAACTTCAGTGATCTGACGAGAACTGGTTTTTTCAGCGTGGTATGGCTGTTGGTTATAATAGTTATAATAGATAAATAGAGTTATTTACGCGTCTTTGTAATAAACTGATAATATTAGGTTTTTTCGGAACAAATTTGTACTAATTTCAAATTGGAATATGAAACCAAATGAAGTTACTGCTCAAATGAAAAGGAGAGTTTTATCGCGTATATCAAAACGATTAAACTAAAGGGTAATTATAAGAAACCAAAAAATCGTAAGTATAAACACGGTTTTGAAAAAGGTTACACTGAAAATTAGGTAATGGAAATTTTCACAATTAATCAAATAATTATTCAGTACTAGTTGCTTATATCCTTAGAGACTATCAGAATACAAGCTTAATGCTTGTTGGAAATGTCATCAACCTTATAGTCTTCTTGCAATGATTGCAATCATCGACCTATTGAAATTAAATCAAACGAAGTTACCACTGAAGAGAAAAGAAAATTTTATTGTAAATTTTGGAAAAGTTTAAACTAAATAGTAGTTATAAGGAACCAACAAATTTGAGACGAGAGAAAACGTATGTGTTGGCAAGTATAAACATATTTAAAAAATAGATTACACTATAAATTGTATAACAGAAATGTTAACATTTATAATAGGAGCAATAACTTTCAAAAGATAAACACTGTGACACTAGTGAGAAAGCTTGGAAATAAATCATATGTAAAATGGTTGGGATTCGATGATTCTCATAATAGTTGCATCAGTAATCCAAAATTATAAAACACTACTTTTATGTATTCAAAAATTAAATTATTTATTTCAGAAAATATTATTTAGTTCACGGAAAAATGAAGATTTGACTGTCTTACAGAAGTTGTGTCTTTGAATTATGAAAACCGATTTAATGTGAAGACATCATGGTGTTGTCGTGAAAAAGGCTCGTATATGTTTTTAAAAAGATGTGATAT